>JADDOH010001797.1:390296-407106 GCA_016648135.1 Agrypnia vestita
AAAGAAATATTAAATTAATTAAAAAAAAAAAAAACTAAAAAATAAAATACCATATAGCTCATGTTAAAAAATACCTCACACACCACATTTTTGTCAAAAACAAGTTTTTTTGTATATTTTTCTTTAAAATGTGTTTTTATGTAATCTGGAAAAAGCTTGTATCTTAAAAACAATTATTTGTGTCTCTTATTCCAGTAAAGCGATTCCTCGTATTCTATTTATTTTAAAGAATCTAAGTATTATGCAGTTTTTTTCCTCCCCTGTAAAATCTGTATCAAGTGGCTTACGGGGTACTGCTTTATTACGAGCGATATAATGATTGTTTTAAATTTTTAGAAAATGAAAAAATACCCCAAAAAACAACACTTGAAATCTATTAAGAGGCAAAATAAAATGCTTGACTGATTTTCGTAGAGTTTTAAAAATCAAATTGAATGTTTTGTAATTCGCTTTGAGTAAATGATTTGTGACGACTTGGATTTTTTCTTTCATACACCCAACCTTTATTAGTGTTTTTCAGGGAAATGTGAAGGAAATTTATATATAAAATAATCTAAATAACGAAAGATACTTGGTAGTCAAGCTGGAAAGTATATAAACGAAATTATATTATTCGTAATATGTTAATTGTATTTCTTTTGAAATGAATCCAAATCAAATCTTACCAAAAAATTAACCCATAAAAACCGAGTATTTACAATACTCCCTTTCTCATTTTCGGGTTACGTGTCTACCATATGCATCGGAATCTGCATACAACTTACTGAATTGTGTGAAAAAAACATTAAAAATTAGAAAAATCCAAAATTATATTAAAATTATTATTTTTTTAACGAAAATTTGACAGATCTTCTTGATCGTCGCCGCGAGTCTACTTGCAAAGTTTCAGCCCGATTGGACCACGGGAAAAGGGTTAAAAATCGATCCAAAGGTTTTTCGTCCCACAAGCAACCAACCAACCAGACGCTACGAGTTAAAAGAAATGGAGTAAAAATCCTAATACAATTTGATCCGATCCGATCAGGTGATTTATAGATTAAGAGCCAGTTTCCGTCAGATTTGCGTTATAGTAACAAACCTGATTTCTTTTCTGTAGATGTACACTATAGTAGGTAAGAAAATTGGGATATTATGACGCTTGAGTTCGGAGGATTTTGGCATATCTATAACAGGTAGTTCAGGTACAAAAAATGAGTAAATAAAATGTAAAAATAAGAAACTTGATTTTTCAATGTGTTTAACGGGATAGTACCTACACTACACTCATATTGATCATTGCCAGATGTTTTTCGTTGTCATTTCTTCCACCAGAGGCTTTGAAGCTATATAAATAATCATGACATTTACGTTATGACAGGTAATAAATCTTGATATCGTTTATTCGGCCCACTATTTAATAATATTACCTGATGCCTCGTAATATAACGCTTTACTTACACATTTTTTTGTACCTGCATTACCTTTTACCTGCCAAAATCCCCTGAATTCAAATGCCACAATATCCGAACATTCTCACCTACTACAGTGTATATTTACAGGAAAAAAAATCAGGTTTGATACTATAACGTAAGTCTGGCGGTCGCTGGCTCCTACTTTATTATTTTAATTAATAAATTTATTATTAATTTCAAGAGTTTTATTTGCCTCCCACAACCATGATCCCGTGACAATATGATAAACTATATTTTTTTTCAAAATATGCGTGCATATAGTTATCACTCGCAAGCCATATTTCAAAGTGTGACTAATAAACTGCGAGATTTACCAAGATATAAGTATTAAAGTTGTCTCATACAGACGAAAATAAGGTATGGCAGTCTTTTTGGGTATCCATAGGACTTATAACCTATTGTAAGACTTACGATATACTGTAAGTCTACACTTTATACCAGGGACGTGCAGTGAGAACAAGAACGTGTATTTGGAAAAAAAATCAAATTAAATATTTGTCTGTCAGAATATTATGAAATATCAAATTTTGAACAATATATTAACTATTGTGATTGGAATATTACGGGACGTATCTCTAATATCGGTTTCTTTTCAAAATACATGCTTAGGAAAAAGTCATGCTTCTTGTTCGCACTGCACGCGCATGCTTTACACAATGTAACGTTTACCAATTACACCCATGACAGACTATCTCATCTATAAAATATTTGAAAGTTCTATATATGTTTAATATGCACACCTTGTTTCCATACGTGTGTTGTATTTTAACTAAAGCCACCTGTGGTTGAAATGCATAATCAAAATGTACAATAGAAATTGAAAAACATGCTCCAAATATAGTGAAATTCATATTTATGAAGGTAGATATATTTTTGTCCACACGTAATTTTTTCCCTATAATTAATATGCCATTCGCATTTAGAATTGGCATGATGATAGAAATAAAGAATTAAAGAATATGTGATTTTAGAGAAAAAAATAATTTGAAAGGATTCTACAAAATTATCCAGTTTTAATATATACATTGAGATTAATAAGATTTTCAATAAAATTCTGCATTCGGCCATTTTAACTGAAACTCCGGTCAGAGCGAATGACGTCACGCCCAAGTAACCATTACCGTGTTTTTGAACTGTTGTCATAGACAAAATGCAAAGTTTGCGGGCGTTTTTGCGCGAAATAAAAAATCGGTGATGAAAATGCAATTATTTGCGTAAAAACTTAGTTTATTGCTGAAATATTGTTATTTTAGGTAATAGTAGACGTGTACCTACATTAAGGTACTGATACACATGCAATTGAGCATGTGCAGTATTGAGCTTCTTGAGCCATTCTATTTAGTTGCATGTGTGTATGCACATTGCTAGTTATGAGCATGCTTATGTCATTCGCAGCTAGTATCGATTATCAATTCGATCTTCTCAGTTCGCGACAGATGAAACAAATATAGCGCGATGGGGAGATGACGAAACATTACTTTTCGCGACTTATTATAGGAATTACGAATGTCTGTGTAATACTCGGTCACCGCTATGTAAAAATATTATAGCAAGAAATATTGTTTATTAAATTTGATTAAACGACACGAATGATTCAAATCTTTCAATAAAAATTATGAAAACTAAAATAAAAAACGTGCGGATGGATACTCGGGAACTACTTTGATTCATTGGTTCACTTGAATTTCCTGTTTCAGTTTGAAAAGTTTCCATTTTGAACAAGAGCGTCTCTATTCTATGACAAAAGCATGCCAGTAATAAGCATGTGTGTTTGATTGTTAGCTTTGAGCATGCTCTTTCATGTGCATGCTTAAAATAAGCAAGCTAATAACGAATAAGTGTGTATAGTTGTTAGAGCACGCTAGTTTTGAGCATGCTTATGAGCATGCTCAAAAAAGGCATGTGTGTCAGTACCTTTATAGAAAGTTATTTCAAAATCTGTCATCATGCCTATTTTTTTATTTTTTTATTTATTAGAGACACTAACAGGATAATAGGTACATGATACTCTGATAATAAACATTATAGTGAAGACTTTGCCCATTATCCCAATTACAAGAGTATTTGGCACGCATGTATTTTTGCAATTAATTATATTTTACATGTACATTTATGTGTACATATTGTATATTTTGTGTTTGAATGTAGTGCGATTCGTATTTAATGAATGATTGATTAAATGTATCTATAGGTTCAGGTCATCGTTTAGAAAATGGATGTTGTGTATGAGTGAGTTTTTGAACGAAGATAAGGTATCTGCAAGAATATCAGCATCAATGTTAGGGTCAGCACAACACAAATTATATGTGCGACACAACCTTGTGATGGAAGAAAAGTAACCGACATTTTTTTAATAACCAAATTAATTAATCAATTAGAAAGACATACTGAAAAATCTAATTCACGAAAAAATATTAGGTTACTACTGGGATTCGAACCCAGGTCACCTCCTTTCCGGGGCCGGTGCTCTGATTGTTATTTTTTCGTGAATTAGATTTTTCTGTATGTCTTTCTAATTGATTAATTAATTTGGTTATTAAATATTTCACAGAACTTTGTTCTGAAAAATTACAACTTCACAAATATGAATGTGTTCTTGAATATATATAACCGACATTATTAGTATGCTGGCTTATTCTCTATGCCTATTGCCTATTGAAGCCTATTGAAGTATGCCTATTAAAGAATTGTGCGAATTTAAAAGATGTCGTCGGTGCTCGCTACGTATGTATGACGCCGTGCCGGTTATTAGTCGAGCGGGTGCGAGGAGGAATCGAAAGCACCCAACACGGAATACGTGTTTCCACAAAACGAAGCACGTTCCCGGTCGCCGTACGTGACTGTGGACAATAATAAATTATTGTGGAACTAGCGGCGGCTGCGAGCGCGAATGGCACCGAAGGCACGGCCCTTACTGCCGCCGCCTTGTGCCCCCATATTCTATGTCAATGTGTGCGTCACAGTGCGTGCGTATACGGCGCCGAGCACGCACGCACACATTCTAATGGTGAGCGGCCAGTTTGTATGAAGATGTATTACCGTTCTCAGTATACTCTAGTAATAAGCATGTGTGTTTGATTGTTAGATTTGAGCATGCTCATTCATGTGAATGCTTAAAATAAGCATGCTAATAACGAAAAAGTGTGTACAGTTGTTAGAGCATGCTAGTTTTGAGTATGCTAATGAACATGCTCAAAATAAGCAAGTGAATCAGTACTTTTATCATGCCTATTGAAGAATTGTGCGAATTTAAAAGATGTCGTCGGTGCCCGCTACGTATGTATGACGCCGTGTCGGTTATTAGTCGAGCGGGTGCGAGGAGGAATCGAAAGCACCCAACACGGAATACGTGTTTCCACAAAACGAAACACGTTCCCGGTCGCCGTACGTGACTGTGGACAATAATAAATTATTGTGGAACTATCGGGCGCCGCCCCCACTCCGGCGGCGAGAGGTTTTGCGGGAATATATGTGCGCGCAGGGTTATCACAAAAAGGTGCACGCACGCCCACATTTATTGATGTGCTTTGGGGTCGTTCCTGGGAGACATCTGCGCCGCACCGAGATTAATTAGTAGTGGCGTTAGCTAAACAAAACGACATTTCATTTCGCAGTTCTAGTTTAAATGTAAATTTTAATGTGGACTCAAAATTAGAAAACATATTTTTTAGGACCCAGCGGGTACAGTAGCCGGCAAACATTTTGAAATTTTTCGGCGTAGTGGGGGGAAGTTTGCGCATCTACCTTTCCACCAACGAGACCCAAAATTTGTCTTCTGCGCATTCCTCCACTACGCCAAAAAATTTCAAGAAGTTGCCGGCAACTGTAGCATAGGTGACATTTATCCCCTCCACGTTTACCCCTTTCCCTCCCCCTGATATAAATTTGCAAATCTGTACCGTTCAACCGATCGGACTCAAAATTAAGAAACTTATCCTTAGGACCCGGCGGGTAACACAAGCGACATTTTCCCCTCGCCTTTTACCCTTTACTCTCCCTCTGATACATTTTCAATGCAAATCTGTACCGTTCGACCGATCGGACTCAAAATTAACATACATATTTCCGACGGAAAAAAATATGGACATCCTATCCATCCCAGCTTTGATTATATGGAAACAATGTTTTAATTTGAGGCTTTGCAAAACAAAGGAAACATAGTTTCCCCCCACTAATTTATTTTCAACTTAATGTTTTACCCGTGCAACTCCGGGTACGATCACCTAGTAAAAAATAAAGAGAGAATGAATTCAAAGATTTTTATTTTATTTCTGATATAACAATTATATACACCAGTATTCTAAAACAAACCACATTTTTACTACTTCTTCTATTATTTTAAGATACCAGTGGCGTTAGAAATCTATCTATATGAAAAAATAATTTTGTCTACATATGACATCACAGTTAATCACAGTGCGCTGGCACAGTTGCTTCTTTCATGGAGCTGTTTGATTTTGAAAGAAAATATGATAGAAAACAAACATTATGTAATTTAATTTTAATCAATTATTGAGAAAAAAATCTGAATCGGCTCTTTAATGTCGGGGTAAATTCCACATACTTCATGAGTGTGGATTCTCAAATGGGTAAAGAGGCCGTCATTAGATAATGCGCTTCCCTATATAATATATATAGTATATCGTCTCTTTCTTTGTTCTGCTTTGAAGTATAAGAAGCCACTGTTTACCATTGTACCATGTACCAAGTAAAATAGACGAGAAAACATGTATACTATATGTAAATGGCACTGGTACGTTACGAGATATCAATGTCTATCAACATAAACATGGCGTTATACATTATGTTTGATGCCCAAGCTTCAAGGAAAGCGCAAAACACCATAGACGACTATCTGTAGCGATGTTGCTGCATTAAGATAAGAATAATTGTTAATAGAAAAGCCATGAAGAAGCCAGATTAACAGAAGATGAAAGATTTTATTGTTATTGAGACTAGGATTTATTCTCTATTAAAATCTATTAAAATGACATTGTAACACTCAAGCCATGTATTCACTAGGGGACAAATCGCGAAACATTCCGCGCGGCATCTCGTATCAACATCTACGCTCATGTTTCTGGGACAATAACGCGGTTATTTGATGTGTACACACCGGGACTCGCATATCACTTGTCGCCCGATGAGGTTATGTTAACAGCTGCGTATCTATTTACACTTGCCGCCCGATGAGGTTAGGATGACAGCTGCGTATCTATTTATTTTAACGAGTTTATTGAAACGTAAGAGGAGAAAATTGTGGTAGGTGCGAAATTATTTACTGCAAAGAGAACGAAGGATGGATATTCTATGCAATCTTCGAATGTCTTACGGAACTTTTGTCAATTTCACTCGAATGACAACAACTGGTTTTGACAATTTATTACAAATAATCGGGCCTTCCATAGCCAAGCAAGACAATATTAAGGAACGCTGTTGGCCCTCACATCATTTTATTTTTATATTCACCCAAAAGTGTCCCACAAAATTGTACGGCGATGAATTGGAGAACAATAATTTCGTTTTCCCACATTAATTCACTTGTAAACATACCATGTGATACTGACGCGCAGCCCGATGTCCCCGTGAGCTCGCTCGAGTACCGTGCGCATGGCAACGTTTCCGCGGCACGACGTTGCAACGTCACGTAGACTCTATGCCGAGTGTGATGTTGAGAGATAATTTGTCCCCTAGTGAATACATGGCTTCACGGTTAACGAAATTTACAATATTGTGCATAATTTAATGTACATATATAGATTAATTGGTAAGTACGACACTAGGTTTCTATTTCAACCCAAAGACTTTTATTCACACGACTGAGAACTCTAAAATCGCAAAACTACAGAAGGCGCCTTGAACAATATACTGTCAACGAGACGTGCCTGTTGGAGTCAAATAAAAACACTAGAAATTAATTATCGATTTAATAATTATTTTAATAAATTCGCAAAGTCACTGGACACGAATCAAATTTTAACGCGGTTCTTAATTTTGTAGTCACTTAATATTTCTAGAATATTTAAATCTCGAATTATTACAGTGTTTTCGAGTCTTTGATCACTTTCTCGAATATTCCGTTCCAATCCTATACGTTATTTAAATCGCTCACGTTTATTCTAGAATAACTTGTCACTTATCGGTAAATGCCAGACCGATATTTTATCACTTCAATTAATCTCGCGTTGGTAACACTGCGTTCTCTACGGCTTTGTCGCTGATAAAGCCGCGTCGGTTAAATGTCAACATAATCATGATCCGCTGCGGCACCTGATCCGCATTTTATACGACACACGTTGGCTTTTTGAACCTTTGAGATCATTACACACATTACTAGTATCTGCGAGAATGTCCCAGTCGATTGCAGACTGTTTCGAATGTTTTCCGAGTGTTGTAGACAATTGCAGAGTTGTTATAGTATTGTTGTCCTCGACATATTACGAGGGATTCCGATCGTGCGTAATTTCTCTGAATTCTAACATCACGTATCAATACTCAGCTATGGCCATGGAGTGGGGACTACAGCGATGGATGAGCGCTCAACGGTCGATGTTAAATTTCTTAGTGTCTATTGAGTCAGATTCTTTTGCTCGATCGGTGTATAAGCTCATCTTCTTCTTTTTCTTCGTGCTTAGCCTTTTTCCCTCCACTGATGGATGCAGGCCTCTTCCATTTTCTTCCACTCATCTCTGTTTCTCCCCCTTCGCATACAAGTTTTTCCTGCTTGCTGGACAATGTCGTCAGATCACCTTTTGGGAGGTCTTCCGACACTTCTATTTTTCGTCTAGGGCCTCCACTGTAGGATTCTGGGTATAAGCTCATGCTAAAGAGTAAATTATTCAATCGATAATCGATTATTATATAACAAATGTGAATTATAATTGAATAAGTAGCGTTTTGATTGTATGTTGTTCCCTTTGTTAACCTTTTACGTGTTTTATCCCTTTGAACTATTAAAGTAAGTCAAGCAACCTCTCCAATTATTCTTACACTATAGGTATATTTAAAAATAAGCAATATTTTTCAAATCATTAAATCATCAATACAAGCGAATGTATATTACATATTTTTTATTTACAGAGCGCCCTGAAAATTAAATACAGAACAAATAAAAAGCGGTACAAATCTATTTATTTTTTATCGAAGCATGTATCGTGCAATTTTTCAATTGTCGCGTGTTTGCTGTTTCAACCCTTTTGCGACGTTGAAAAAGTCAAAAAAAAATTGAAAACCGTATATGTATTTCAAAAATACAAGGCTTCTAGAATTTGTATGCTTGGGAAACAAGATAAATTTTTCACGAACCTTGTACAATCTATAATACTAATAAAATAGTTGTTCATGGAAACTCTACTAAAAAAATATTTTGTTTATATTCCGATACATAATGACAAACAATTGTCTTTATGCTGCCATCTATGAAATTACATATTATAATATTAAGATAAAGAGGTAAAAACATACGCTGTGAAATGTGTTATCGGTGAAAGGTTCTTTTGAATGGATTATATAATATAATATTTTTATTTTTTTTACGCTTCAACAAGCCAGGAGGCCCAATTACAGAAGCAACATACATCAAAAAACACCCAGGTTTTAGTAAATCACACGATTTAATTGTGACCTCACTAGATATCGAACTCGGAACCCTTGGTGTAGGAAGCCAGTGTCATATCCACTGCGCTACGAAGGCTTTACGAGAGATTTATAATGATTATTACAAAAAATAAAAAAATTAATGTTGAGTCCTGTACTTCGAAGGAAACTCGTTTGTACAGCATCGATCAAAACCGAGAAAAATCCAGGATGATGACATTTTTTTCATAATCATCAAATTAAAAAAAATTAACTTCTTTTGGCTATATATGTATCAGTCAAAGTATTTGCGTGATATTTGAAAATACATATTGTAGAGATTATTCATGATGATCATTAAATTGTGTAAAAAACATAAACTATATGTGGGGTATAAAAGCAAAGGCGAAGAATATCCAAAAAATTAAAAAAAATGTTTTGAATGCAGTCAACGAGATTTAAATTTTGTGTATCGAAAATCATATTCCCTATAAAATCTCAAATTCTATAGGTACATTAAAAATTAGTAATCCTCGACAACTGCATTAATTTTTTTTTTTAATATTGCTGCCTTTGTAATACCCCACATATTATTTTTACTTTAGTTCGTTTTTGACCCAATTGAATGATTATTTGAAAGATGTTTATATTTTAAAACTCGAAGTTATTTATTTTTAAGACACGGAAGGATTTCACATTACATTTAATAACATTGTGGAAGAGCTTACAAGGATCTTGTTATTTTTAATGGACATTATAAATTTTATTTCGCGGTTACTTAAGGGTTATGTCCATAGGTGAGTACCAATGTGGGAGGGTTTTGTTATCCGCAACAGCGGTTTGTTCATTTGTAATGAAACTCTAAGAATTTTTAAGCTAACGAGGAAAAACTTTAATAGAAAAGTTGTTCCATAACACGCCACGTTTCACTCTAACACGGTGTTAATTATTATGCAGAAGGTTTTCCATTCACAAAGTTTTTATTAAAAACATTAAAAGTATTTTACTCACCCTAGTAAAAATATGTTTATAACGGTTTATAAAGTAAGATTTAGCCAACTCACGGTGTACCACGGGTTTCAGGGTAAAATTCAGCTGTTTATAAGGTTTTAACATAAGTTGGAGCCCTTTGAGATGTGCCACTACTTAAGAACGATTAAAAAAATCATGAACAGAATTCTAAAGCAACACAGTATTAAAGAACCTTCAAAATACATGTAAAATGAAATATTTTCGGCATGGTGGTTTGTGGTAGTTCGTGCAGTACCTAAATATTGATCCTACAAGCAAATTTTTTTGGGTTACACAGAAGGCAAACAGTTTTTTTTATACAAAAAAGTTGGTTGAGAAATATTCGGAAGAAGACTGGAGTCAAGAAGCTGTTCCAAGTTGCCAAGAAATTAGTTTAGAAAAAAGTGTGGGAATGTTCTACACTGTTCAGCATAGGCGCGAATCTAAAATGATGAAGTATTACTTACATTCTTAAGTACGTGACAGAAGTGGAGTTTTACTCTATGCTAGGTATTCTAGGTATTTTTAGTAATTGTTGTCAAGTGAATTTTCAGAGATTGTCGAGTGAATCAATTAAGTACCTACCAGATTTGAAGCCGATTAACTAGCCGACCATCACACCACAGGGTTAGGCAATTCTATCATGACTTCGTTCAACAATATACATCATCCTCGATACGAAGGACTGTTGAAAAAGATGGTTCATCCTCCATTATTCGGTTTCGTGTCAGGTTTTTTGCGAATGTCCTGTTTAGTCCTTTTATCTATTTTCCTTTAATCATTCACCCTATTAAAAATTTTAATTACTGTATTTCTTTAACTTATTCGTTCCGCATATCCAAACAATCTTAGCCAACCTTTATTAATTACTTCAATTTGAAGCTCATGTCAAAATTGACTTTTGCGAATTTTTGGGTTTTATTTAGTCAAAGATATATCCATGACAATAAAATGTGATCCACAAGGATGTAGTTACATACTATGAAGGGTCCACAGGAAGGAGGATTGGAATTTAAATTTGACAGACTTTGAAATGTTGTTAGTTTTGATTCCATTAAGTCTCTTTATCTTAACCTTGAAATATATAAAAATTCATATATTTTTAAATGTGCATTTAAAGAATATGTTATCACCAATATTTTGCCAGTACGAAAATATGATGAATTATTATTTTTGAAATATTTCAAATAAAATTTCTAGGACTTGTCACCTTTTTCCTGTTCATATTTTTTTCAAACTATTCATAACAAGGGACTGGACGCGTTTTACGTTCTGTTTCCATGACAACCATATAAAATACAATAAATCATCAAAATCATACTTGAACAAAACATCAAAATTGCATAGCATCTTCTTTCCGTGGATCTTCTGACCTTCCGTGGATACGTGAGCTGTCCAAAGATTAAGAAAGTCGTCGTGAATTTGATGTAAAGCATTTGCGAGTAAAGAGGGTCTAATAATACAAAAAAAATGATCGCGAAGTATTTTTCAAAAATATTCCTTCAGATATTGGTTAATCAGAACCATTGTACTATACCTGAGGCACAAACCCTAAATCTAAAAATGACATTATGAAATAATTGAATTTCAAAATTACTACACAAGTGACAATGTCAGACATTTGAATAAATTATGTTATAACTTTCAAAAACCATTTTTTTCGTTTTTAATATTCACATCGTTAATTTGTGCTTATATATAATAATCAGGCGCGTGCAGTGGAAACATTGAAGCATGACCTTTTTGTAAACGTATTTTTTGAAAAAAAAAATAGGAATCAAATATTTATGCTACAGATTTTTATGATATAATGAAATATAATAATTGTGACAGAAATATTACGAAATATATGTTGTATTTCGATTTTTTTTCCAAATAATTGGTTACGTAAAAGTCATGCTGCGATGTTCTCACTGCACGCCTCTGATAATAATCATATCAAAAATAACTAATTTTATAAATTAATTAAATTCTTTATTCAAAGTTGGTTATTCAATAAAACAATAACTTTTTTTCACAGTCAGGTTTATGTTTTAATGGTATGATCATTACTAGACTAAAAACAATTACAAATTATTTAAATATAATAAATGTATGATTATAAACAATCCAATTCTTATGTATATCTGCTGTATGTAGGTACCTATATTTAAATTGTTTATTTATGCAAAGTATTACACTTATTATGGAAAAGATGTGTATTTTTATATCGAGTATAGAATCAAATTTCTTTATCAGAACACGTACAAAATTGGCGCAGACTCTTTTGCATTTTTAGATTAACCAGAAATCTAGGTTACCTTGTATTAAATGTTTTGTTTATAAGAATTCCAAATTTGCTGATGTACCGTTTAAACCAGTTATTTTGGAAGCTGTATAAAACTAATATTTATAGGCTTGGATTGACGGTGTGTCGGGATCATGATATACTGTCTCAATTTACAATATTCATGAATTATATTGTAAATTGAGTATTATACATAATTCCTTTATACGTAATCAGCAAATTTTCGTTTTTTTTTTAAATTTTATCCAACATTCGATATGCGACAGTAAAAAACAAAGAATATCGATACGATCAATACATAGTTAATATGAAAAATTACGGCTAAATGATAACCTCCTCCCCTGCTACCTTGGGAATGGAACCGCGTAGTAGAATCGAAAAAATCATTTGTCAGTCGTATGTAAGATTATCAAAGTCAGTCACTCATATGTAAGATCATCAAGATAGTCATTCATATGTAAAATTTTCAAAGTCAGTCAGTCAAATGTAAGATCAAAGTCATTTGCTATTTTTTATAACAAAAAGGTAATATTTCCACATTGGCACTTTACACCAATGTAAGTATCAGTTTCATTTTAGATATAAAAAAGAAGATACTGTAATATACACACACAATTGATAAATAATAAAACTTTATCGAATTAATATTGTCATTTTTAAATATTACTTCATTATTTAGATTAATTCCTTGTTTTTTAAGCAATTCGGCAGGTCATGTGAAGTAAACACATCAACGAAACACATTTTGAATTTGTATTAACTCATTTTTATTTTCCTTAAATATTTGTATTCTTGGTGCTTTTTTTAAAATTTCTTCAACAATGGGTACCTGCACAAAATTCTTGGAGTAGAAGAAATGATAGGTAGAATCTAGACATTTATAAAATAATTTTGATAAAACTTGTTTTACATCATTAAAAGTGTATTTGAAGTTTTATTTTTAAGATAATTTTATATTGTAGCACTGTATGTATAAAAAAGAAATAAACATTTCTCAAAAATTTTTCAGACGCAGAAAAAATCAAAATCTGATAGTCACTGAAGAATTTTTTTTACATAAAATGTAAAGATAAATATAAATCACTTCTTTATACAGAGATTTGTAGCGTATTGTGCGCCGCACTGTACAGATGTAATTGTCTGAAAATGAACGAACTCAAATTTGATTTCCCAACCCCGCCACGAGCGAAACGCGAAAGCCTACACGCCGATGGCTGAACAAGGGATAAACAAAGCCTTAATTCAGAATAATTAAATTATTCTCCAAATATAAGGAACGAAAACAGGCAGGTCAAAATTATTAATATGGAGCGGAGACTATTATGCGAGTTTTTACGAGTCTTCGCATGACTGGGTGTATTATTATCTGTCATGCATAGTAAATATTAAAAAACTAGTTGCCGAAGGGCCCTTTGCTTTTATGTATGTAATAAAGAGGTTTGTATCTTTTCTGAATATTGCCGACATTACTGGCTGTATGCCAGCGTAATTGAAGCTGTATTTTTTTAATCAAAGGTGATAAAATACGAAAAATTAAGTACATCGCATATTGGCATCGAAAATTGGAACAATAAACGAGTATTTGAGAAAAGACTACAGATGTCTCTGACATAGTCCATCTAATAAACGAATATATAGAACGTATATATAGAACTTTCAAAAATTTGATGTTTTTACAATGGAATTGGTGAATGGTGCATTGTGTAAAGTGATCACTTAATTCAGCTCATACAGGTAGTAGGCCCTGGGTACAAAAAAAACTTCCATACACGTTTCTCTTCGTGTATGGAAGTGTAAACAGCTTCGTCTCTGTGAGACTTTTATTATTTGTCTTAATTAGTTATTTCCATCCATTCACACTCTTATGGGCATGTACATTATTAACATTTTAATACATTGTACGCGGATATGTATATTATTTAATTTGTTTACGCCCATTATACGCTTTTACATAAAATGTTATAAAATAGAAAGAAGTATATAAAACAATATCAGGTATTAGTAGTACATATAAGATATAAAATTTATAAATTTTTAGCAAGTGTTATATGTAAAAAAATATATTATATACATAAAATTCAAGATACGTAAAACATTATCATGATAAAAAATATTTTTTTTTGTTATATTTCGAATTATTTTACATATATATAAAAAATAATTCCAAACGTAACAAAAAAATCTGATATATAATAATCTAGATTTTTATATTGCATTATTCCATTCAGATTTAAACAATAACACCTTTGCTTGAATAATAAATATTGAAAAATATCTACCGTACTGTAATTATTATCAAGACTTGTACAATATTAAGGACGTAATAATTTATGTAAGCTTAAAGATTATATCAGAAGCTGTCAAATTTCATCACGTCAAATTTGACGAAGTGTACAATGTTATATAATTGCGGTCACGACAAGATTGTTAAGATAACGTACACCAATTAGAATACACTCGAATACCCGAGCTTATTCTCAGACTTCATCGAGATTTGTTTCAGGGCACTGCTTCGAAATTGACCTGGACGATTTCCTGGAAGTCGTGTTTATACGTCGCCAAATGCCCCAAAATACCTGGAGTTCATGAATATCAATCGATCCCTCGCACTTACTGGGGGCTATCGTGCCGTCACCACAATGCCGAGATTGCAATATCATACTTCACTACTCCCAATGTACTCGTAATACAAATTACGCCAGGAGCTCTGTTACGGTCCTGAGAACTCACCGTACCGCCATTTGTACTGTGTCGGGCAGCCCTTTTCAAATGGTGGTCGGCGCCGTGAAATTAAAGATTTCGCGAAAAAAACATTAAAATAATTATTAAAGGAAACGCATTATTACTGTGAAGTTGCAATTTCAGAACAAAGTTCTGTGAATTATTAATCAATTAACAAAAATCAAATTAACAAAATTTTTTTAAACTGCTACCGGGATTCGAACCAACGGACTTCCATTCTATCCGGGTATAGCGCCTTATCCAATTTCGCCACGGCAGTCTGGTAAGTTAACGAACATTTTTCGACCTTATATGTAGTCTCTTTTTAATTGATTAATCTTTTTTATTCCATTTTTAAAGCAATCCGCTTTTTACAAAGCAAAAGTCACAAATACCTTTGTGTAGCTACCGCTAGAGGATGCCAGAATTTTTTTCATTTTTATTATTTGGAAACATTTGATTACAACACACACACACACATAGAGATAGAGAGAAAGAGAGAGGAGAGAGATAGAGAGAGGAGAGAGAGAGAGAGAGGTATAGAGTAATATTATAATTATATAATAGATAATATATATATATATATTTATATGTATTAAAGAAAATTATTTTTATGAAGTTGCAATTTAAGAACGATGTTCTATGAATAAGTAAACATTTTTTTATTAATCAGTTAGAAAAGACATACCTACAGAAAAATCAAATTACATATAAGGTCGAAAAATTTTCGTTAACTTACCAGACTGCCGTCGCAAAATTGGATAATGCGCCATCCCCGGATATAATGTAGGTCCGTTGGTTCGAATCCCGGTAGCGGTAAAAATATTTTTTCGTTAATTTGATTTTTTTGTATGTCTTTTCTTATTGATTAATAAATAAAAAAATATTTAAATAATTAAAGAGTTTAGGTTATTATTACGGTTTTTGTATACATGGAGGTGTAAGCCGAACAGGCCTACACCTCCGCCGTGATAGGACGCTCTCCTGATGAAGCTGAATAAGACTTTAGCGAAACGTCGAGATATGCTTCTCTGTAAATTTACGGTTTGTATAAAATATCCGTTAAATTTATTAAATAACTTGATGAATAAAAGAAAAATTGCAAATGTTGCCTACTTTAGCAGACGATCGCCATAAGTTGTAGGTCCAATGTACTCGTATTTATCAAACAGAATAAAATTAATGATTAAAAAAATCTGAATAATACTATAACAATTGTGATATGCATATCAGAATTAGTGATGGGTCCGCTCTGTACTCACTACTACAATGTAGTACTACACTACATTGAAGTGCACACTTCGGACATTTTGATGTGTAGTGCACACTACAAACTACAAACACCAAAGTTATTGAAAGTATAAACCTCAAATAGTACACTTCATTTCAAAGCGAACACTACAAAGTACATACACTTTAAAGTTATCGAAAGTATGAGAAACACACATTTTAAATAGTGTATTTTTTGGAAAGTTGATGTAGATATATGAAGAAATCTCTGGAATCTGTAACAACCCCCCCCCCCATGGTTTGAAAAATTTTGGGATCGAATGAAGAAATTTTTGGAAAGTTGATGTAGGTAAACGAAGAAATCTCTGGAATCTGTAAAAACCCCCACCCCCATGGTTCGAAAAAGTTTTGGACCCATGAAGAAATTTTTGGCTAGTTGATGTAGCTAAACGGAGAAATCTCTGGAAACTGTAACAACCCCCCCCCCCCATGGTTTGAAAATTTTTTGGAATCGAACGAAGAAATCTGGCTGGCG
>JADDOH010001798.1:0-293984 GCA_016648135.1 Agrypnia vestita
AAACAATTGCATAATATTACGTAATAAAATCATCTAACGAACCTAATAATCTATACATTTATGTTACAATAAAATACGTTCACTAGAAAGAATTCGTGTATTAGAAATAAAACATTTTCGATTGGAGACAAACCAGTAAAATCGTTCGAACGACGCAAAGGGAAAAATTCACAAATATTAAATAACATTGAAATTAATAATCATAAACACTTTGTATTAGCAAATTCTTACCTTGAATGGTGTCGTCTTAGACGTGTATGAACCTGTTCATATTAATTGCGTGAGAAAATAATACATATATTTGCTATTTACGAAATACGACATTTTTGAAGCGAAGCTTCTTTATTAATAAGTAGATAAGGTCTCGGGGATGGTTTGTTCGAAAGGATTCTACAACAGCCCGTGAGTTTATATGAAATAATAGTTTCTTTGAATGCTAAGTTTTGATTTTTTAAACCCTCAGCATCTCTGCTGAGAGGGGTTGAGGCTCCGCGCCCGCCTAAACCCGGTGGCCGACTTCCTAAGTGACTAAACGACCCCCCTTGTTCCTCCGGAACTTACTGCATCCCGAGACTCTATCTCTTCTTTACGAGATGTGATCCTGTGACGCCTCTCTTTTAGGCTTATAATTGAGAAGGCCGTACTCTTTTGGCACGAGTTTCTGATGATGTGTGTTGTCTTGAGGCGCCTTTCTTTTAGGCCGGTGTTTGAAGAGTCATGTACTCTTTTGGTACGAATTGATGACGACATTAGCCT
Source organism: Agrypnia vestita (assembly GCA_016648135.1). Taxonomy (NCBI): domain Eukaryota; kingdom Metazoa; phylum Arthropoda; class Insecta; order Trichoptera; family Phryganeidae; genus Agrypnia; species Agrypnia vestita. Next base: position 757 of record JADDOH010001798.1, read on the forward strand.
CCTTTGCGGGCATAGTCAGCGATGTTACAAATTATTGTGCAATCTCATTATGCCTTTTCAGAGCGGCGTCCCACGACTCTGCATCTTGCAACATTTACTTTGGACAAATGTTAGAGTGTTAGTAACATATTTATAATATCCTAGCTATTCCATATGAGTGAATGATTTTTATATTTATTCTGGCCCTGTCTTTCTTACAGAGGACGAAATAGAAGTCAACGTTTTCTATCAAGGTTTTACAGCATTCAAGCATGGAAATCCTTGCAAAGACAAAGGGAACCTTTTTGTTGGTTTAAGTAGTTTGCGCCAGATGAGGTTAGGTGGTCGGTTTATTGACGACCCCGAGCAACAAGGAGGACCCCGCCTTTAAGGGGCCCTGCAGGGGCTTGTGCGGGTTCCACGCCCAAGTGCCGGCAATCATCCACCCCTCAGCCAGCTAGGCTAACACAAACCAGATATCCCCAATCTTTAGTTAGACTTCCCCATTCTGTCCTTTACTCGTCATTCTGAAGCTACTTGTTAAGCTAGATGTACCTAGGTACTCAAATCATAAAGAGTTAACTGAAGACCGGATTGCGCAATACTTATGCAATACAGTAATTATTATAATGCTACTAATTAATTCATATAGAAATCCGTGTATTCAAATTTTAGCATAAACGGTATGAAATTCGCTTTGCATAAAATACACCCGTTTGGAACGGAATTCTTGTACGATTTGAACCAATATCACACAAGCAATCGTGATATTTAATTACACATAATTATTCCGAACTCAAATATTCCCAAAATAAATACATTTCGATAGTGAAAATAATTAACCGTAATAGATAATATGAATATGATCCCTATCTGTTACTCTTTGTGGCGGAATCCTCCTTCTGGTGCTGCGGGATGGTGGAATCTCTATACTTCGCCGCTGCAAGACCCGCTTTCTCTCAAGCTGGCAGCTCCTTTGCTCGCAACTGATGATCTGGAACTCGGGCTCCGTCGGTAGTCTGTTGGGCAGCGCTCCCGCTCGCAAGTCTGGTCTCGAACTGAAGGGGCTGAGTATATCGTGTTCGCTCCTTTTATAGTAACGATTTCACCATACCTCTGAAATCCACGCTAGTGCAGTGACTCATCCTATGCACGATGACCTCACCGCCGGCGCTCGCCATTGGCCGGATTCAGTCATCAGGACGGTTGCCTCCGGCTCAACCCGTCGAAAGGCAACGCGTGCCTGTGATTGGTCCGTTTCGTTAAAATAAGAGTAAAGCACTCGCTACACGCGAGACTTGCTGTTCCGTTTCATAAATAATAAAGGCTCGTTCGCACCTACTCACAAGGTCGAGTCTATTAGGATTGGCAAACAATATTAATTTAACACAGAATTATATCTATGGTATAATAAAAAACCTAAGAAATATTACTTGTATAGCCGAATATTCAATATTTTGTTAGCCTCTTGTAATACATGGAATCTTGAGAAGAAATATATCAGGCTTTTACTTTTAAACGATTCAAACCAGAAGAAATATATTTTTGATGTCCATACTTGGCTTTTTGAATATTATTATTTTAAGATTTTCTAAATTTATTAAATCTATCTCTATGTCGACCATCACAAGGTGGCAGTTCGGCGGTTCCATAGAAAAAAATCTAGCGATAGCGGTGATTCGTGCAAATTATAATATAAGCGACCAGCGATGCATTTTTATGAGTTAACGAAGAACCTACCAGGCATTCGACAGTGAATAAGTCACTTAGACGTGTAATATTCTATAAAACTTAAAAATGTGACCCATAGACAAGTATAACTCTCTCATTAGTGACAATTAGAGCAAATTTTATACTAGCGATTACACCCAAGTTTGTGTCCAGTGACTTTAGTGATTAAATAAAACTTAAATGAATTTCAACTGTTTCATTAATCTCTCACCGTCGCGATTCCGTGATAATACGTTAGCAAGAATTGGATTGGAGCTTGACTTAATTATTATTTATTTTTTATTTTATAATATATACACCCTGATTTGTTTTACATCATAACTATCTTAGTACATAGGAATAAAATGACAAAAAATGATTTAATATTAAAAATGTAAATACAAAAAGTCACAAGAAAATACAGTACCTAATACCGAAGTAAAAAGTAGTCAGAAAGAAAGAAAGTAGTAAAAAATCAATAGAATCGGATTATCATCTTGACGTGATCATGAAGTAATCGAATTAGCATTGAATCAGGTTTTTATTATTCTGAGATACTATTTGGGAATAGAGAGAAACCAGCGCAGTATCTGCATATGACTGCGTCTTTGAGCAAACTGTGAGCATGGCGACAGCCACATTGATTATTCCGACTGCAATATGAGCTATTTTTAGAGATTATCATATGATATGCCTCTCACATATCATTAGCTGCGGCATTTGGTGGTCAATGGCCGGAATGGCGTCGAATGGCGATCGTCATAAGAATATATATTTCTTTATTATAGCGCGTGAGTCGTCATTTTACCAGCCGTATAGTTATGGCTGCAGTCACAGCAATATAGCACTCAAATGACGCCAAAAGAAGGATAAGGTCAAAAGGATAAAGGAGCATAAATATTTCAGCAAACACATAAGACAATAATATGTCGAATCCTTTACCATCACTCTCCTCACTACCGCTCATAATATTAAAGTCATCCTACGCACCCTAAACTGTGCATTATGAAAGTGGGTTTATTTTGGAAATGAATTTATAGGGTTGATAGTGTTTTTCACCGTAATGTTTATGGTTGTATATTATATATCACAACTTAATTGTATTTCTCGATTCTTGAACAATAATGGCACTGTTTCAGAAGAAATCCAATAAATCTTTTAACATGCATGTTACGCAAAAAGCTGAACCCTTGTGAATCAAATAAACCGAGATGAACGTTATGCAGCAATAATATCTTTAAAAACAATAAAGATCCTGAATCCGATAACGTCCCCGTATAACTAAATTAAAGTATATGTATAATTATCAAGAAAACGCTTTATATAAACCAATATTTTGTTTAATTATCAACATTACATTACATATGTTAAACAACCAGATTTTTTTTGCAAATAGTAACCATTTAAATATGTTTTTTATTAGTTTTTAATCTTCCACATATTTTTAAAAATTTTGTTAAGGTTTGTACATCCATTTTAAATTTTTAGTATGCGTATGTAATATACTAATGAAAGGATCATTAATCCCTAAACATGTACATAATTTAACAAAATATTGGTTTATATAAAATGTTTTCTTGATAATTATACAAATATTTTAATTTAGTTCTGCGGGAACGTTGTCAGATGCAGGAACTTTATTGTATTTTAAAGATATAATTGCTGCATAACAATCATCTCGGCTCGTTTGGTTCGCAGAGGTTCAGCAAGAACAATTTGAGAATATAATATTTCTATGATTTATTGAACAATACTGTCAAATAGATACTTCTTATTAATTAAAAAGCCTGTCTACGATGGATATTAATAGAATATTCATTAAAGCCCGGTTGTCTGATCAGTAATTATTAAGCAAAAAAGTTTTAATTAATGGAAAACTCAGAAATTTATGCTTTTTTCTTAACAATTCTTAGGTTCTAAGAGTTAACAATTCTATGCGTAATATTTTTTGAGGCAATGAATACCTAGAAAGATGCTTAGACGCAATTTAAATAAATAAAATGTGATTAAATTAAGCTAAACAATCATCTATACACGGGTGAAAATTTGAATAATGGACTGAGACACAACTTGGCAACTAAATCGAGAATTTAAATATTATAAACTGCCATTAGATTTTATTGGTACCTACTTGCATGGTTGAGTACGTTAAAGTGTTTATGAGGGAAGTGTAAGGAGAGTGGAAATGAAATAAACTATATATTTTTTATATAGTTTATTTCATTTCCATTCATTTTCTTTTAAGCATTCACAGAGAGTACATAGATATACGTTAATTTTTCAGTGAATTACATTATTAATTTTCAATTAATTAACTTTGTAAGCGTAATTTGTGTGGTATAATATTTGTATTATAAATTTTTTATGAAACTTTTAAATCAAAAAGAATTTTGATGCCACAGATCTATGGATCCGGAACGTATTGAGTATTGATTAAGTAATGATTTAAAAATGATTTATTAATTAATAAATTTTATTATCTATTTAACATAATGATTTAATATCATTTACTTGTTAATTATGTTGAATAATCATTTAAACGAGAGTGATATAATTGGAATAGACTTAACACAAGATAGGTACTCAATACTGCATTTGGGTTTATGTATCTATGGCGCGTGCTGCTTCAAATTTTTCCAGTTCTGTGAAATTTAGAATCCTGATTGGAGAGGAACGTGATATTCTTTTTTTGATTTCTGATTTCTGATAAGCGAACGATCAACCGATGATCAATTTATAGAACCATTTCTAATTGTATTGTAAATTTTGACTTTCAGGATCACTGGATCAATTTTTTCTCCATATACAAATACTTCTAATTTAACTATCTATCCTTTGATATTGTGTTGCTCGCATGTTTACAATGTAAAATATTTACATGTCACAAGTAACAGTTATTCTCGAAGTTTTGACTCTATCGGTCTTACAAAATTCTGACATTTTGCCCACATTACTGAATAATTCAAAAGTTTTTGTATGATTATCTAAATGGGTGCATTTTTAGTTGTTTTTTAATTGTAGTTAGCTGTCTATCTTAGTTTGTTTGATAGTTTATTCTATGACTTTGGTACAGTCACCGAGAAAGCACTGTCATCAAAGTTAGTTTTATGGACGCGATTTTTATTGAATTTTGATGCTAAGCGAAGTGTCACTTAAAAATGTTCTCAGGTTTACACGGCCGTTCAGAATCTTCTGTGTGCAGTTGTAGGGACCCGTTGTAGGGTCCATTAGCCTTAATGGGAGAATATCCTAGAAAACTGCGCACAGAAGAAGTGTTAGTTGTCTGTTATTTGTGGAAAGCGAAATGCAGAAGTCCGTTATATATTGAGGGACCATGCTGTGAATAACCTTGAATATTGTGGGACGCAACTTATTTTCAATTCTCTCTAAAAATTTAGGCCAGTGAAGGTTTTGAAGTTGGAGTGAGATTTGCGCAAACTTTGAAACACGTAATGTGTAATGGGTAACGAGTCTTTTAGCAGCGCGGCGTTAAATATGGATTGTAAATAAAGAGTAGTTTACAGATTCCATTACAGTAGTCTAAACGATAAATAACTCATGTGTTTATTGATTTTATAAAACATTTTATTTCATTGCCAAGCGTACATCTTGGATGAGGCGACAGGCGATACAATCGGTCCAGCCGCTATTTGTTGCAACCTTCGTTCACGGGTAGTCGGCGCTGCAGCTCCGCAACATGGCCGGCTATCGCCAGATAAAAATGTGGAGTGTCGCTAAATGGGCAATCATTTAATTCACGTATATGTGTGCACTTCCTCCGACAGTTGAAACGAAGGCGAGGAGATAAGCGCTATAAAAATTGCGGCACGATAGTTATTTATTCTCCGATTAAAAAATACCGATGTAAATACAGTGCCAGGGATGGACTGGGTACCACTTGGGCTAAACGAAGAACCATTTCTCGTCTCTGTAAAATTAGAATATTTATTTATTTTTTGTGTAGGTACATATTATTACAATGGCAGGTTTATTTTTAGTTGGCAATTACTAACAATCAATTTACAAGGATAAAGTAAGTAGATTTCTGGTATACAATGCTACAGTAATAAAACTAGTACGAAAAAACGTTGTTAATTGATTATACACATTGTCACGAGTCATGGAAATGGGAGACAAATGAAACACTGATTAAAAAAAATAAATTGAAACAAATTATTCAAAGTTTTATTTATCACAAAAAAGTCACTGAACACTAAGTTAACTGGCGCACTGTTCCATAATTCATTAATTTCACCCGAAAATCATTCACTTGTCTGTACACACTATCTTCATAATCATCTTCTATAATATTTGTCCGTCTCTGGAATACTTTATTACATCGTTTCTTTTCGCACTGAATCGCTATCGAGAATATTACGTAAGTATCTCACACTCTTCTTATTCTGTGGTATCGCTCTCGATCTATTTCGCTTTCAATCGTCTCGTCTCGCTTATCAAAACAAACTGTTCCGCTGTAACGGCGTCGCTTGCTTTTATAGAAAACGTTATACCTTATTAAATATATCCTTATGCTAGAGAGAAATATTTTTAGTAAAACCTTACCCCGGCTCTTTTTATTCACTGATATGCAATATATGTATAGTAGGTTCTGCGTATCGAGAAGGGATGATAGCACTCGCAATATAGTATACATACCTACGAATGTAAGAGATAATAATGGTGTAGTCAGTTTAAAATATAACAAAAATATTATATCATCGCAGATTCTCAATTGCTTAGTGGATTTAAAGTTTATATGTTAAATTCATTTTAAATTCCCCACAGGAAAATATTGGCAGGCTAGCAAACAGATGGGAGCAGTTAGACTTTTTTGCCACCAATTTCACTATATTCAAAAATATTTTAGAAGGATTAATTAATTTAATTGAAGGATTACTAGACTTTGTCAATTAGGACAAAAATAAATAGAGTGTTTGTCAGTTGTTTATGGGGTTAGATAACTAAGTCATTTGGGTTGTAATCAATTTAAATTTTGATATGTTAAATGTATCTAATGGACATTATACATATTGTTATAAATAATATTTAAAATTCAATATTTTACCTACATTATGATTGTGACTTGTAACTTGGTTTCTTTTCTCTGATTTAAATAAAAAAAATTAAAAGTGTATTTTAAAAGTGTAAATTTTGTTATTATATTATGCTATTGCTATACTTTATTATATTATTATTATTATTATTATTATTATTATATTATTATTATTATTATTATATTATTGCTTTCTACTTTATTATATTATTATTTTTCATACTTCAATACAAATTCGCTACTGATTTTCAACACGCTCGTGTCATTTACATACACTGCTTAAACAATTTTAAACTTACTTTTTTGTTTATATTGTCGTTGTTTATATTGTTTTTCTTTATATACTCCTCATATATATTTACTAGTAAGTGTATATTGTACTTGACACGTATTACTTTACTGTATTTTTTTAAAAGCCCTGAAGGGCGTTAATAGTAAATAAATTAATGTAGACTTTATCTTAACTCTTAAATATATTTGTCAAATTCTTTATATTTTGGTAAACTTGTAAAATAAGTGTACCAGAGTACCTACCTACGAATGAAATATTCTCGGGTGCGAAATTAGTTTGTTTGTGCCCTTTGTGTGAGTTAGGTTTGTGTCGTGTTTTTTAAATAAAATAAAATTGCTTTTAAGTGTTTCAACTCGTCTCCCACCGCTGTGAACCCTTGACAATATGAGTGGTGATGATAATGAAATTGATATTTGTTCATGTAAAATCGTCATAATATTTTTAGTGACAAACTGAACCTAAATACATAGTTGAAACCTGAGGTCTGTATGAATTTACTCAAATATCAAATTCAAAGTCCTCTCGAAAAATCGAAGTATCGAGCTATTCAAATATTTTTTTTCATATTTACGTAAATCAATAACCGTAAGTAAAGATTTATTCGGGCATAGGAAATAAATTCAAAAGATTGATGACGGTGATTTATTATTCATTTATTAGAAAAGTCGCATACTGACTGTGCAGTGCTAAGGTTATTTTGACGAAAATATTGCAACATATAAAATATTGCGTAGTTTTTTATTTGATTTTATGAGACGCCTGAAAACATATTTTCGTGAAAGCGATGAACAATTTATTTTCTAAGGTGGGAGTAAAAAATAACCACGTATCGAAATCTTGTTTAATAAATCATCGGCAAACATGACACATTATCTCTGAGGAATAAATTAGTGTTTCGTATACATAAAATACACCGCATCTGAAAACTATGATTTTAGTCCCCAAAGTGTTTTATTACTAATTAAATTTACATACAAAATTAAAAGATTTTATAATAAAATTTTAATTAGTTGTACTCTCGACGTTTCAAACAGATCACACTGTTCATCTTCGCGAGGGGGAGGGGGGTTGACTTGTCGCTGAAGTGTCGCTCATATACGTTCGTGAAAACATGTTTAAGGCGCAAATTTTTCACCAAAAACAATACACTAATAATGCCGCAGCCACCGTATTTCCCAGATCTGGCCCCCTGTGACTTTTTCTTGTTCCCGAAACTGAAGAGGCCCATGAAAGGACGACGCTACGCTACGATCGAAGATATAAAGACGGCATCGAAGAAGGAGCTGAACAATGATGTTCAATCCAGAAATAATAGTGAACGCACGTTGTCTTTATTACCAGTAATAAAAAATAAATTCTAAGCGGAATAAAACGAATTTATCCTACCGGCAAGTTTATTGGCCATCTAACGTATCGTAACGTATTGATAGCGTTAGTGACGGCTATGGTTACATGCAGAATTACGTTTTTCTTCTTCTTTTAATACCTCATAATTGCTTGCTCCGTCTGGTAGTGTTAGTGACGGATATTGTTACATATGACTAATAATTAATTAATTTTGAATTTTTAACGGGTTTTCAAATGATCAAAGCATTGTTTTAGAAAGATGTTCGTTCCAGCCCCGGGAAAAGAGATTGATCAATGTCTACCAACTCTCAAATCTCTTCCCGGATCCCGGCTGGAATCCACCGATAATTCACTGATTCTTTTGTCGTTCGAAATAAGGAATAAAACACGAAATGAAATTATAAGTTGAGCGACCAAACGGAAAATTCTTCAAAGGTAGCGACCAAAATGAATAATATTAAAAAACCAGCACGAAGCTATATATTACTGATACGAATAATGCTAATAAAATGCTTAAATGACCAATTGATTCGAAATATAACTAAAAATGCTGCACCTTTTTTGAAAATCTTCCCTTGTATATCACTTCTTGATATTTTATTTGCAAAACAAAAAAACAAAATCAAATTTCATGAGTGTTCCAAACATTTTTTCATTCAAAATTTTCAATATTTAAACTACAAATTGTCGAGTTCTTACTCGCATAAAATAATAAAGAAAACACACAATTTTATTCAATAAGCAGGTACTTAATATAAAAACAGTTATACACAAAATACCTATACACTTAATTTACGACATTTAAAAAAATTGTGTAGGTAGTAGTAGAATCCACGAAGATACCCTTCGGTTAAACACGTATTACTTACATTTGGTTTTTTAAGCCAACTGAACCCCGTTCCACCGAGCCAGTCACGAAACGACGTCTAATAAAAATCTGGACCAAAATGATTTGTGTGTTATTTTTTTGCACATAAATAATTGACGAAATGTCCAGGAAGCCATTTTGATTTTAATAATTGGAATCGAGGTGCCGAAATTTACAAAACATACGAATGAGTCATTCATTAGGCATTCAATACGGTGGACTCGCGTACCGTTGCGGCAACATTAATTATTGTGAAATTTCATTAAATAATCAACGGAATATGATATCGGAAGCTGGGAAGATAATTACAATGAGAGAAAACGGGTCCGGCGACTCTCGAGATGCGATGGGCGAGCCAACTGAGGACCGCGCCGGAGCGCACCTGTCCGCGCGTCGGTTTCAAAACTGTGGAGCCCTAAATCATCGGTCAAGAGGGAACACGTTTCTTCGCATTCAGGCATTCTTGAATGTAACTGTTTTTCTAAATCCAAAATAATAAAATGTGAATGAAATTGCTATTGCACAACAAAATTAACATTGAACTCCGTATGAAAAATCCGGAACTCCTCAAAATAATCTTCTGGGGTATTATGCCGTGTTATTACGACCTTTCAGATCCCATTGCAGGGTCCATCATCAGGGCTGATGTGTTGATGGCCTGATGTGTGATGTGACACATCAGCCCTGATGATGAACCCTGCAATGGGATCCGAAACGTCGGCCAGAAAAGTCGCAATAATACGGCATAATACCCCAGAAGACACAAACCAGAAGATTCTGAGTGGCCGTGAAAACCTAAGACAATCCCTTTTCTCAGAATAAGTAAGCATTCTAATAATGTTGGTTATATTTCTCCCAACACATCACAAGAATTTGTCGTACATGTAATATTAATTGTGCTGACTAACATTTCTCATATTTTGAAAATAAAAATGCTTATTTTTTAAGTTGTACCTTTTTAATTTTCTGAGACGCATTTCATAAAAAGTCACTCCTAACAAAAATCATTTTCTTGGTAATAACCCGAACTCCTAGTAAACATAATACCAATTATTTATTTATCTATTTGCAAATGATCTCATTATTTTCTTGGATTTTTTTATGGAAATTTTTTCATGGAAAATGAACACCAATACCTAGCTTGGTTACCAAGTTACGTCCCAAAAAAGTTGGCCGTAAGGAAATATGCCATACAAGGAATTTTCATATCCTGCATCTTTCGTTAGATCAGCTTTAACCACATTTGAAAATTGGTTTTTAAATCATATTAGTTGTGTTACACACCAGTTTTTCATTACATATTAATTTTATTACACATTTATTTTTATTTATTACAGCTTTACCGCGCGGCTTCACGCACGTAGATTTTTAATAACTTGTCATATTTTATCAATTTGTATATTATTAACCTCAACATGTAGATATATGTCATCGCGGATTTTTTTTATAACTTTTTGAGTTCTACAACTTCTCTATAGGAATTAAATGCTTAGAAATATCTCTTACCGCTAAGGCAGCGTTCGTAAAAAACACGTCGCTCGGCCATTTTTTCATCGAATTTAGTTGTAAAATAGGTCACCACGAAAAACGTTTTATTGATGTCCACCCAGAAAGTCCTTTCTCAATATTGGTGAAAGAATTTTTGAAATCGGATGAGTAGTTTCGGAGATTACTTCCTACATCCAAACTTTATCTCTTTATATTTTAGTATAGATTAGTTTATATTCATACCTATTAGTATAGATTAGATTAATTTCGAAATATTAAAAATAAACTAATGAACCCTTTTATATAAATATAAGAATTACCATGGTCGCCATGACATCTTGTTGATTGTCACTGTTCACTGACCATCAATCGATGGTTTAAAAATATGTCCTCGATATGCAAAGGCACGAACGTATTCATATATATGTACTTTCTAGATTAAATTTACCAAATATCGAAAAATTTAGAATGTAAATCAAAACTAATTCATAATCTTAAAAAGCTGTTAAAAAACCTTAAAAAGAGCAGTGATATAGCGAGATATTTGTGGTGTTTATTTATGAATGCACCTTTGTAGATTATGAGCCCACATTTCGTTCCTGTACATTTTTTTATATTTTATTTTTATTTTTATATGAGATATGTGATTTTTTTACAACAATGATAACTAATAGATATTAATTATCTAATTATTATATATGTTTTACCTACCAAAAAGAATAAAGGTTTTTTATGTGTGGTGAGGGATAATCACTTGAAAAATAAAAATTATATCAATAAAACAAACATTTTGAAGTACAAAAGAATTCCTATGTTAAATTTTTTTAGCATGTAAGTAGTATAAGATGTTGGTAGTATAATCTATATTAATATATCCTGGTATATAAACACCCTCTTATTTGTCTCCCATTTAACTTTGTTCGTTTTTATCCCGTGACATGTATTTTCACAAACATTGATAATTTTTTTTTTCAATTGATTGAGCAAAATTGTAGATTGACATTTTAAAAAAATATTGGTTATTTTATTTGTATATATCTACTTTTATTTGAGTATTTAGACCAATATGTTTCAGAAATTACCATTCCATCATCAGGGTGTTGTATAACTATCAAAAAAAATTCGAATGAAATGTCTTTTGTTCCCCGTTTTTCTAAATTATAGTACATATAGTACATCTAATCACCCACTATCACAAACACTCGGGTTTTCATTCAACGATACACCGTCTTGCCAATATACCTTTGTTTCACTCTAATTTTCAAATTGAATTAAATACAATAAAACAAATCGCAAAATTTAACAATGGATACAATACAGAATTAATTGCAAAATTTAAAAAAATAAATTAAACAATAGTTTAACTAACCAATTTTTATACAATAATTCACAGATAAATATAAATAATAATAACGATTATTGGTGAAGAATTTTATAAATTAGTAGATTTTCCAATCAAATTTCAAAATGTCTACCAAGAAACAGAACCTGCATTTTATACAAATAATAATATAGGGAAACTACTCATAAATGCAAAAGATAAAGATAATATAAATTGTCGTGTAAAGATTGTACAGCGTTTTATATTGGAAAAACCGTTCAAAATTTCAATGTAAGAGTTAAGGAACATTTAAGATGTCTGAATAATCATGGTGTTTCTGAATTTGCAAATCATTTATCAGAAAATGATCACGGTTTTGATAACAATTTAGGACTTTCTATTTTACACATAAATAATTTTGGTCTGAAATTGAATAGTTTAGAATCATTAGAAATTAGTAAAGCATTTAACAAAATATTATTAATAATCAATTAAATTGGACTACTAGCCCGATTCTAGAAAATTTTGCAATAATTGCGAGTAATCAAGAACTTCAGTAATAATAATTTTTAAAAATAATTTAGAAAAACAAGGAACAAAAGACACTTCTTTCGAATTTTTTTTTTTTTGACAGTTAAACAACACCCTGATGATGAATGGTAATTTCTGAAACATGTTGGTGTAAATACTCAAATAAATGTAGATATGTACAAATAAAATAATTAATATTTTTTAATAATTTCGTCAATTCAGGGGGTTTTTAGGGCCACCATTTGATTCATGTTGCCTCTTTCTTCTCATCAGATACTGAAGGAAGATTTATTTTTATGCAAAATGGCTCATCCAAAGCCATTTTATTTTATCACTATGCCACAAATGTCATCGAAATCTATGGTAATAACACCAAAATATATTAATTTTTCTTTCCTCCCGCCACTATATATGTCAATACTCAATATCAATGTATTAACATATAATGGCCTCAATCAGATGATACAAGTCCACAAGACTTCCCGAATAACACTCATTACCAGGATGTCCCCTTTTTTCGAAACTGTACTAGTTACAAAATAATTAAACTTGTGTACATCACAATGTTCCGTTGAGAGTAAATTAAAATATCATATTGCACCACAAAATAACTGCCATATATATCTAATAAATATAATTGTTTCATTGTCTGTCTGTCGGACCGTAAAATCCGTAACTTGCTGGAATCACGCTGGAATTAAAACTTTAGACAATTAGAGTGCGACAGGCAATCAGCACGCGGCTCAGGCACATGCAAGTGTTTGCTCCACCAAATTACACGGTCTTGAAATTTTTATATAATTATTTTATCTTTTTTTAGTTTTAGGTTCTAGGTTTACGTTCTAGTTTTAGGTTCCACAAATAAAGTCAATTTAAAAAAAACAAATAGTTTACTATTCATAAATTTTCAGCTTCAAAACCCTGCAATTATTATGTACCGTGATTTTTTCATGGGTTAATAATATTAGAAGTCATGAATTTCATTCTTGGTGGAAACACATTTTGTAGAAATAGATTTGCCTTTCAAAGAAAATAAAAATGTGAACTCTATGCATGTTTGATATCAAATATGTATCATATAAAAATATTAAGAATGCTTTAAACGATAAACAGAAAATATACTTGGAAGAGCATAAATTAACTTCTCTGGAATGATCGAAAAATATTTTATTATCGCAATGCTTCCATGTTTTCAAGTACTTATATTAATCTGGAATGCTTCAGAGAAAAATTCAGCCCATATTTAGACGGACTGTGTGACAGTTGGAAAATTCCACAAACGATGGTGCCGCAATAAATAATTAAGTATTTTTTCAAATACATTTAATTTTTTGTCCTTTTTTAAAATGGCAATCGCGTGCAGTTATTTATGTCAATTCAATTATAATGAAATTAATCAACGATACATGTGATACTTTAATTGCACTTGAAAGTAGGTTTTTATTCTGTCAATGTTTATAACGTATACACAAATATCAAAAAATATAAATATACGGCATAATAATATCGACTTCCCATATTTTTTTACGAACACGTAGTTTGAAATGTCATGATTAAATTAATAAAATAAAAATAATCCTGAGGAAGAGAACATTGTTCTCGAAACATGTAGATTTTTTAATCTAATATAGTGGTGAAAACAAAGTAATTTGTGTTTTATTTTAATAATAATGTCACCACAAAGTTCATACAGAAAAAGAAAAAATATTCTTCGAACAATTAAATTAATCTTTCAAAAGCCATATTTATTATGTAGACTACCTATAAGCTGTTGACATACTTTATATTTCCGCAGTTAAGGCTGTGAGACCAGTGCCATCTAGCGTCATGGTAGTGTTAATGATGGACATTGTTACATTCTTTTTTTGCTTTTCATACCTCATTATTTTATACCCCATCATTACTTGCGGACATTGTCACATAAAGAAAAATGTATTGTTATGTGTATTGGAAATAATATTGTGAAAAGATATTTTATGTAGAGTATGTCAACAAATCAATATGATTAATTAAGATAAATTATAGAAGTCTCACACAGAGACGAAGCTATTTACATAGAAAACGTGTTTAGAAGTCTATATGGAATAATCCAGTGCTTACGACTTGTATAAGGTTTCTTAAGTGATCACTTTACACAATGCAACGTACACCAATTATAAGAACCTCCACAATTATCAAAATTTTGAAAGTTGTATACCTATATGTCCTAAATCGGTTTTTTATATAAATATATTCTAATGAACTATGCTAGAGATGTTTATTTTCCTTCCAATGAAAAACTATACATAGATTTCTATCCAAGTATATTAACATGAGACTTCTATAATTTATCTGAATTAATAATATTATCTCTGTGGACAAAATCTAATAGTGTTCTCAGAACATACATACAAAAATATTGTTAAAATCTATATTATGTGGCATATTCTCTAAGAATACATATAATCACTCACAAAAATGAGTGCTGTAATCATTGTTTAATGTTAATCTCCTCCTGCATCCGTAAAGCTCTCCCCGTCATAGTAAATGCGCGTACGCACGTAATATATAGTCTTGAATTATTTATTAGTTAAAAATATTTTATTTATTGGTAACCGTTTCTTTTGAACCGGTTTTCGTTCAGTGTTCGGTTATGTTTGAATCTACCGCGGTGTAAATAAAAATATTCCTTCTCAATTTCCGAAGAAAGTATCTTCAATAATTCCGAATAAATGATAGGCAGTTCATGCGATCTTCGTGACAGTGATGAAGTGTAAAATGATTGCATAAATGCGCACAAAATACTAGCTCTCAGGGTGTTGCACATAAATTTTGGACAATAAATTACAATTAAAATTCAAATAATATGTTATGAAAATTAAACATGATACTTAAACTATTGAGTCAATAAGAAAATTTAACATTGGCCACATTATATTTCGTTACATGTAATTCCGCCAGGTGTCGCATGTGATCTATGGTTCTTGTCTCTGCCGTAGCGTCTTTTTCTTTTATGTACTTCCTACCGGTGTGTAAAAGATTGTGCAAGCGAATAAAACAAAGTGTTTATTACAAGAAAACATCTTTTAATAGAACTCCTAGTCCTTAACCTAATATAAACAATTAAAATGTGTAAAATACCTAGAACATTGTCACATTATTTATTGATTTGGCATTAAGTTAATGAAACATTTGTATAAGACCATTTTTGAGTTTAAGTATACGAGTATATGTAAGTAGGTGAGAATAAACATGTTTATATTCTATATATACACTTAAAATCAAAAGTGGTCTTATATGTACAAGTTTTTATTTACATATAATTTATGGATATAATTTTTATGGATGTGAACTCGGTCCACTTATTTAACATTCATATTTATCTAAAACTTCTGATTATGAAAAAATGTAATTAAAATTGTAGTGTTTTTTATAGGGTTCGAATGAAGTGTGTACCATAAACGATGTGTCGTATTAGAGGATTCTCGTTTCTTTTTCTTGATTAAGCCAATTTTTTTTAAATGCTAATCGTTTCTCTGCGATTGCTGAGAGACTCTATACTCACCGTGTAGCAATATTGTTTTTGGGCTCAGTATTACAATATATTATTGTTGAATTTTTCAATGTTTCACATTTCCATATTCATCCATTTAAATATACTTCAGGAACTGTTTGTAAAAAATGTAAGGCGGTTAAAATGGATGGAAATGTGTATAGTAAAACTGTAGTGAAATTAAATGAGATTTTTTTTTTAAATTACACATATATTTTTAAAAAATGTACTAATACGTTAAAAAACAAAAATTTTTTGCTTTACTCTCCAAATAAAAGGTAGGTGCTTGTAATAAAGATGGAGGAAACATGCTCATGCTTTTTTTTGAAGAATGAAAATATTTTTTTAACCGAATATATATTATTTTACTTTTTAGTAATTTTTAATTTTTTTAATTACTTTAAAAAAACACTTTAATTATATGCACTCATAGAAGAATATTAAAATTGTACATTTATTTTAGAGTTTCTATTTCCATATCAATCTCTAGTTTAGAGTAGTTTAAAAATATTGGGAGAATGAGTTGAGTGAATAACCTGACAATTAATAATTGAGTGCTTTTATTAATTGTCAGGTGATTCACTCTTGACTCTTTTTTTCAATACGACATAAAACATTTTTTATCAATATAACGTAAACAATGTAATGGAAATACTAGTGTGAACGAAAAATTGATATGAAGCAAAATTTCCTCCGGTTTAGTATTATTTTTCGCCAACTAACACAGTGTTACAAGAAAACGTGATAAATTAAAATTATATCAGACCGAAGGTAAATTGTCGTTTAATTGTCTGTAATGGGCGTGGGACAGAAGTCGCTCATTTATATTCATGACTTGTATAATAAACCCATTTAAATTAAATTCAAAGATCAATAATTGAAGCTCAAAAACAAGGATTCTCAAACGATTTCTCACGGGAACTATATTGAATCTAATCGGCAGACTGGTAAATCGAATTATCATCAGATGTTTTAATGGAATGTCAAAAATAGTGTTCATTCTGTGCACTGTACTTTAATTGAATCAAGCCTTAAACTCTGTAATTATGTAGTTAAAGAGTAGAAATACAAAACCAGCTTCAAAAATACAGGTACTCTCGGTAAATTACTATTAACTCTCATACATTTTCATAATGTGGTCATCGATTGAAGGAAAGAGTTCTGTTGTAACCCATTCTAATAATGCTCTAGAAATAAAAAATGCTTAGTTAATACTAGTTTATGTAGCAACATCTTTATACACTTGACTTAATCACCACAAAATCCAATTACAAGTTTTTTCTAATCCAAAATGTGATATTATTTTGTCTATAAGAATCTAAAAAAATAACATTACACATGTTTTTTCCTAGGTTTCCAGAATGCCCTATCGTTCAATTTCGAGTCTTAGAAAATTCTACCATCGCTTTTAAGGAAATATATATTAGTATATTTTATACGTAGAAATTACTATTTTTAATTTGTTTTATTTTTGAAATATGATATAAAAATTTATTTTTAAAAAATTGTCATATTAATTTCATTAAATAAAACTCAAACAAAAAAACTCATTGCCATAATTTCTAAGCGAGTTCCTCATAATGACACGAACATTTATCATCATTTTTGCATCATTGGTATATATATGCGCCAAAATCAGCATATCAATTTTAATACTTTGCATTATCATGAATAAATCAATTAATTTTGGATATTCAAAAGATGCACAAACCTAAGATATTTGGTTTCAATGTGCACATAACTGCTAGAAAAAATTTAAAATTTCTTAACAATAAATAATTTTGGCTAGTGAAAAAAATGCAAGTAATATTTTATAATATATTTGAAATATTTTGAATACAGTTTATTATCGTAGTTGAAACCACAAATAAAAATATTGTTACTTGTTGTGGCCGCAGGAGGAATTAATGAAAATGCTGGGATTAAATACAGGATTAATTAATTACTGAATAATTAATTATTCAAACGTACAAGGTCACTAATCACTATTAAATGTAACGCTAATCCTTAAATTAAACTGTTTCGCAAATTTATCACTCGTAAATAGACACTTTATATTCGCTTTGACACCTAATTCAGTATTCACTAGAATATTCCATCTAATTTCCACACTTCTTAATTTCGTTTCGGTTTATTTCGCTACGTAAGAACTTTCCAGAATATCACTGTCGAATTACCACTCGCTTGGCACCACTGGCCTCTCGCAACTTGCCGCTACCGCTTGCTTGGCCAGCCTAGACCGCAGCTCGAGACTCCCTTCGCTTTGTTATCGCCAGTCAACCACGCGCGCCCAAAAACAACTCACTCCTTACTCCCGTGTGCCAAATTATATAGGCTAATGCTGTTATCCATCTTTCCAGTATTTACTCGCAAGTTCTCGTAACTTCCAGATGTTCCTGGAAAGTTGCAGACATCTCTTAAAAGTTGGAGGTAATTCTAAACCCTTCGGTAGTATTGTGCCAACTTCGAACAACTATCACTTGACAGAAGTGCGTGATTCTTTTTAGCCTCGTTAAAAATATATTAATTCAAAGGTTGTTGTGAGAAGATGGCTAACGCTTATCAAGTATGTGTAGATGATTTTTTTTAAATATCGGTAAATTTCAATATTATTCAAATTAATAAATTGCGTCACGTATTACGGAAGGTTACAAACGCACAGTTATTATTCTAAGACTAGCTAGCTATAGTTTGAATTTCATCTTTTAATTTATTAGTGATTCATTAATTAATCAAAACAACAACAAAAAAATTGCGAAATCAATGTAAGGAAATCATTTTTTAAACACATTACAGCATAAATGAATTCATCTTTTCTATTAATCCCAACGACTTACAATCTTTGATTGCTCATTTGATTTTCACAAAATGTAAATCGAAATTATACTTTTACAACAAATAAAATTATCAAGAAATTGTAGTATGTTTGTATATATTATTATTTGCAAATTCTTTTTTCCATGCATTATTTCTTGAATGAACATTAAATTAAATATACTACTAAGGATAGGATACTAAGACGGCAAAATACTCACTTGGCAAGTGAGAGATCGATACTCGGTGCCTCGAAATATTTTTGATTTCAAAAATCTCGATGCTGATAAAACTAAAAATAATATACCTTCGCAAAATAAATTTAATTAAAACAGCAGTCTTAAAGAGAGAAATCGACTAAGAATACTAGATAATTACTAGCTAATAATTATATGCACACTAAATCCAATAAATTATTTCAATTCAAGTGTCTCTGAGACGACGCCCAAGCAAGTGGCTCCTTGCTTACACAACCAGTGGAACATTTTACATACAAATAGGATAATTGAGGCGTAGAGTTGCAAAACCCGCTTCGGAGGCTTTTCCTGCTTATGAGTAAATCCCAACAAACAATTTTTGTTCCACACTATGCCATATTTATATATTTTTTAAATTCTTTATATATTTATCAATATAATGCATTAATAAAAAATTCTACAATTTCTAAAGAAACATCATACTATTTAAAATAAAGCATTTTAAAAAACACAAGGAGCGGATTTTGCAACTCATCTTGAAACAGAGCGGGTTATGTTATACACTTCCATGAACGGAGAGGGTTTTGACAATCACTTAACTACGCACGTGTATACGCATGAACATCGCGCGTAACGTAAACACAACAGTGCTGGCATGTAGCGACTTAATTTGGGTAACCAATTTAAAGCTGTATTTATTAATTAATACTTATTTTTAATTTTAGACTAAAAAAAAAACATTTGAGGCCAATTTCATGTAAAATAATAATGATAATAATCAAACAATTCAAAGATTTATTTCATGTTACAAAAAGATAAACACTACAAAAGAAGGAGTTTTAATATATAAAAATTGTAAAACTAACGAACAATTAATTGTTACAACGCGTTTTTATTATTTAAAAATTATATGATTAAGATTAAGTAATACTTTAGTTCAAACATAAGGTACAGATTAAAAAATATCACAAATAAATAAACAAAGAATGACAACATAGGTTACA
Source organism: Agrypnia vestita (assembly GCA_016648135.1). Taxonomy (NCBI): domain Eukaryota; kingdom Metazoa; phylum Arthropoda; class Insecta; order Trichoptera; family Phryganeidae; genus Agrypnia; species Agrypnia vestita. The sequence continues at coordinate 20,893 of JADDOH010001798.1, forward strand.
ACGAATTTTGAATATTTTAAGAACACTTATATAGCGGTATCCGCTTCAGATTCCCTTATTTCACACAGAGGCACCTCTCACTCCGATATAGTTTGTGTAAATTCTTTTGACAAACATTGTGGAACTGGAGGACGTGGAAATGTCTCCAATTTTCCCCATAATGTTTCGTCAACAGTTAATTGACGTCAATTATTTTGTTTTTGTTTAGAGATATTCCTCCTAAGAATAAGAATTTATTTCCGGATTAATGGAGGATATCGAGCATTTCACTTTTGCGCCGAAAAGAAAACTTTTTACTTAAACGATCGCCATCCTTAGATTCTTTTAGGTTTTGCCCTTTAGATTCAAAATATCTTTTGAGAAATCCGTGCACATGATCTTTTCTTATGTTTAAAATTCCTAGGAATGTTTTTTGAGATACAGAAACTATTTTTCCTATCCTTATTTTTCTAACGTAATATTTTATATTAAAGTTTTTCTTTCCGGACTAGTCTTTGTGTGTCGCAACACTGGTCCCTTTACAGAAATTGGCTAAGAAGGCGTCCTGTGTCAATTTACTATGAGGCACATAGTAGGTATCGTAAGATGCCTTAATATCCACCCCTTTAAGGGAGCTGCATTTAAATTCCTTGGTGTCATGTCCACATTTGGGATATTCGGGTAATTTCTTCGATGAATACCTGTCATAAAAATTAAGTGTGATTATAACATTGTGCCGTAGGCGTTGGCATTTCAGTTCAGATTTAGAAGCATAGAAGGTTGTAATGTGCGTTTCTACCATATTTTGATATTTACAATAGTCTTGTCAGTTATAGCTGTTGCTATTTATTGAAGATCTAAATGCACAACTTGTTACTTATTAAAACTGATAAACTCATTCATAAAAAAATTAATGTGTATCGTGGTGTACCGCCTCTAAACTATTCATGAAATAAACTGCAGAATAGGGGAGTAAAAATCAACATTTTATTCACCTTTCTTGACGTATTCTGTTACGTTTCCATGTGTTTGATTCACCTGAACGTTTCCTAGATTTTCAAGAAACAGATTCACTTTCAAGTTTCGTCCATTATTATAACCTTTTATCACAATAGTTTCACAAGCAAAATTTCAACGACACGAGCTGGAACAAGGGTACGACAAACCGTGGCCATCTTGAATTTCATACAAACCGTTGTTGAATCGCGGCCAATGATTGGTCAGTTCTTCCAGAGAGGATTTTGCAACTGTGATTCGGAGCGGAATTTGCAACTCATCCAAATATTTGTTTTAATATTTCAATGCAATGTAGCGGGATTTGAGACTCAAAGATGTCTTATATGATAGATTTTTAGAAATTCCATCATATGACGCTCTCATTTCAATTTTTTGAAAATTCGTCCAGAGCGGGTTTTGCAACTCTACGCCTCAATTGCGGGTAAAATCATTCATGGTGTCTATGATGACCATCGACGACGTAATAAAGGAAAAAGAAAAGGCCGGTATTATGAAAATGATCAAAGATATTCTTACCGAATAAAAAGTAAAAAACATGATAAAACATTTTTGTTAATTTTTTGTTTTGTTTTTGTTTATTTATGGTGCACTTAAGTTTGTTTATTTTGTTTTGTTTATTTATGGTGCACTATTTAAGTTTCTTTCAGAAAACAACTTAAAATATGCTCTTAAAAATATTTAATGTATATTGGTTATCATTTATCTCTCCCGCTAAAAAAGAGCTCTCTCTGGTTCTATACTAGATAAGAATTGTTTTATAATTAAATGCTGATATTAAACATTTTTTTCCAATTTTAATAAAGATGTCTAAGAATTTTAGGAAAACAAATACGATTGTCACAAAATATCGTAGATTCAAAATGTAAATATATAATTACAGTTAAATGTATCAAAAATACAATTCAGAATTGACCAAAATATCTGTAAATAAATAAACATTTATCGGTAATTCTGAAGTGAAATTTAGCTACAATTTACAAAATAAGCCAAATTTAGTCACATAAACTTAGCCAAATTAATTGCACAAATATGCATTAACGGTTTAATGAAAACCGTTAAAGCATACCCAACTAACCTCGTGATTAAAGGGTATTCAATTTTCGTCCTGGAAGACCACCAAACCCCGCGAAGCGGCTGACGTAGGCATAGGTAAACAATTGTGTTTGCTGCACAGCAAACATAATTGGCCGCGCAGCGGCCATCGCTAGCCGCGGAGCGGCCATCATTGGCTGCGAAGCGGCCCGTAAGGCCTAGCAGTAAGCAATCGGCTATAGCCGATTGCCTTCCTGATAGTTATATTTTATTTTTATTTTCTAAGTTATATTATTATTATTGATTCTGTTTACTTTAGGTCATTCAAAATTTTTGTTCTTCTATTACATTTCAATATTTTAAACATCGATTTATAGTCTCTTTAGCATTCCTTCGTTGCTTATAAATAATATGTTGGAACAATAATTTATATGCGGGAGAGTCGTAATATTATATATCGCGTAGTATTATATATTTTTATTTTTTTTGGTTGTAGAGTTTCTAATTCATCCAAGTTTTTCACACCAACACCTTATCTGTAATTTCCTTCACAACATATTAAGTATTTTTGTAAATATTAGTTTTGACGTTGTAAATACACCCAGGTATTTTATACTGTCTTCGTTTTTTAACACCTCATTTTCTAGTGTGACTTATATTCTGTTGTTCTTTAATTTGCAAAAATTTACTGTCTGCTGTGTGATATATCTCTTTTTTTATTATACAAATTACATAAATAATAAAAGGAAATAAATATGTAAGGAAAATCAACCGCATTTTGCATCTCAACCAGTTTGATAAGCTATAAAAGTTTGACGGATGCCTTATGCTTGAGGAAGTCCGTTCATAAAGACGGGCAAAAAATACTAACTAGAAAACATTGAATGATACTCATGAATCTATTAATTTTAACAACATGTTTAATATCAATCCGTTAATTAATTGGATGAGTTTTGGAAGTTCAAACCAGATGACGATAAGCTGACAACACAATATTTTGAACACAGCAATAGATTTATACGAAATGATTAATTACTTTTGTTGTGAAGATATATTATTTATTGTGATTTGTGAGATGCAAAAAATATTACAACACAAATAATCAAAAGATTTAGAGCTCAAAATGGAAGCTTGATTTAAGCAAAGTAAATATGAAAACGTGCATGTTTCAATTTTAATTTGAATTTAAGATTAAAATTGATAAAGCCAATAAATACCAGGTCCTTTACCATGATTTTTATGTGTTTTACCTCATTTTAAAGTTCTAGTTTTAAAAAAACATCGCATACACAAAGACTATTTAATTTCAATTCGGTGCAAAAAAGTAAAGATTATTTCATTTCATTTCGATACAAAAAAGAAATTTTTTTATTAGTTTTAATTCGTTTATAGAATTTATGGAAGGCAGAATTTATGTATGTATAGCCTTTTTGTACGTGCCCATATTTAATTTTTAAAATAAAAATATTTTTCCCATTCCTAAATATTTTAATGTTTTTAGACTTACTCTAAATTGTTAAAGTTCAATGTAGCACATATGACTGTTACTCTGAAACAAGCGCTTGGGCCATTGTACGCAACACAACATTGTACGTGTTGTGTTGATATTTCTCATATAAACTTTGCGCTTTTCTATATTTTATCTTGTGTTGTTAAATATCCATTTTCTCAGGATAACAAATTGTTATCCTGAGAATATGGATACTGATATAACAAACTGTTATCCTAAGGATGTATATGTATAATGAATATGTAATCTCTAAAAAGTTTTGATAAAGTGTATAAACAAATTCGCTCCATCCATTATGCAATGCGGATAATGGTGAGTGAATTAGATAACTTGTACTGGCATTGTTGTAGTTAATATATTGTCGTTGATAAACTATCGATGTTGCTAAAATAAAATAAACAGCACGTGTACTCTGCAATAAATCAAATAGTAATAGTAAAAATAATCTTGAGTTAAACAGTCACACGCATGAGCGACAAATGATTAACGAGTGTAACATGAATGTGAATTCTACCAGGTGTTTGATTCATTACAACCATTTCAACCAATCATAAATGTCGACCGGTTGCTACATACGTCACATTAGCATACGATTTTACGCAGCAGCTTCAATTTATGTAGTTGGAAAGTATTCGTGATTTGAGTAACAGAAAGAACACAACAGTAGCCAATCATAAAACTAATCATCGACGCAAACAAAAAAGGTACTGAGCACAATTTATCATTTTAGACAGATAATTTTGAACAAATAGTAAACGAATGCAATTAATGCAAAGTAAATAACACGATTTTTTTTTCATAATGTTATAAATATTTTTTTCATATATTACGTTTCATATTATATCATTAAAAAAACAGTTATATTGAACCTCAAAATAAATCTGCAGCATTACTCCAATCATCTTTATTAACTCTTAAAAGACTGTGCTAAAAAATACCTTCGGGAACGGTGGTGTAACACAGCGTTACCTGATTAAAAATCGGCATAGTTTTTAATATGTGATAAAATATACATATATACGATACAGATAAGACTTTTTGAAGTCCCTTTAAATAATTATGTAAGATAATCATACATATTTGCATTATTTCAGTAAATTATCATAAAATCATGGCGTATCATTACCAACTGAATTCAACGACGCGGTCGCTAGGTCGCCTGCACTCCGTCTTTGTCTAACACGTGTTACGCGACTACACCGTACTCTTTCAAAATTGTTTTCGCTCTCACCGAAACCCAAGCAACCGCCATCTCTGTCCTACATGAAATGTGTGGTATTGTCGAACTTTTTCTTGCTGGATTTAACTGCGATGTGCAATATTCTGCTCTCTTTTACACACTGGCCGAAAATACGAGAGTAATGAATAAATATTTTTTAATTAAAAAATCCGTTCATTCGCAACAGTTTAATTTAGAGATTTTGGTTTGAAAATGTCTATTCGATGATTAAAAAAAATGTGACGTTTTTGTTTCCGTGAATAAGGTAGATATTTTATATTTTCTATGACGTGTAGACCTACGTTACATCACCGACACACAGGAGTTAACCTAAGTTACGAACCTATAAAGAATAAATTATTTCTTGGTGAAAGTAAATTGTTATAAAATCTAAAATGCAAATAGTTTTCCAGAGTTCGTTTTATCCTGGCACCGCCTTCAGGAAATCCGTTGGTGACCACTGTAAATTTTTCCTTAAGTTATGGTTGCCATGGATGTTTCCTGACTTGGATGCTGATACATTCATTGATATTAGAAGCATGTATTAGTTTTTCAAAATTTTCCTGTGTAACTTTGTGAAACTTCATTTTAAATTATAATAAAAAATGATAACATTGTTTACTTTCACTTTTTATTATTTACCTATAACAATTATAACGTTTTACATGCATCATCTTTATAATATTACTAATACTAATTTTCAAATTTTAAGACTAAAGGATGAAAGGACGATTTATGAACTCATAAATCAAAAATATATCAGGGAGAGGGGAAAGGGTAAATAAATAGGGGAAAATGGCGCCAATGTTAACCACCAGGTCCTAAAGAATAAGTTTCCAAAATTTGATTCCAATCTGTCGAACGGTTCAGATTTGCATCAAAAATATATCAGGGGAGGGGAAGGGTTAAAAGAATAATCGCACATGTTTCCCGCCGAGACCTAAAGAATAAGTTTCCAAATTTTGAGTCCGATCGGTCAAACTATACAGATTTGCATCGAAAATATATCAAGGGAGGGGGGGGGTTAGAAGAATATGGAGGAAATGTCGCGTATGTTACCCTCCGAGTCTTTAAGAATCAATTTCCAAATTTTGAGTCCTATCAGTCAAACGGTACGGATTTGCATCGAAAATATATCAAGGGAGGGGGAGGGTTAGAAGAATATGGGGAAAATGACGCATATGTTAGGTACCCGCCGAGTCTTTACGAATAAATTTCCAAATTTTGAGTTCTATCGGACAAACGATACAGATTTGCATCGAAAATATATCAGCGGAGGGGAAGGGTTGAAAAAGTAGGGGGGAAATATCAAATATATTACCCGCCGAGCTCTTAAGAATCAGTTTCCAAATTTTGAGTCCGATCGGTCAAACGGTACAGATTTGCATCGAAAATATGTCAGGGGGAGGGTAAGGGGTAAGAGAATAGGGGGGAAATGTTTCCTATGTTACCCGCCGGGTCCTAAAGCATAAGTATGCAAAATTTGAATCGAATCGGACAAACGGTGTGGATTTGTATAGAGAACAGACAGACAGACATTGAGTTTTATAGGTATAGATTTATTCGATGATGATCAGAAAACCTATTAAAAAACCTACTTCTATTAAATATTTTGTATATAAAATGTATTACGATACAATCTCATACAATACAGGGATTTTATATATGCGTTATCTTAGTTGAATCTGATTTCTGAAAAGTTCGTCAAGTAGATGGTTCGAGTTCGTTAATTATTCTATCCCCTATGCCATGCGGCAGTCGTTAAAAAACTTAACTACCTTTATATTGGTATGAGACAAAATATTTATAACGATACAAAAAAAATGATTTTGGTATCGCATCTGTAGGATGTAAAAACAATCTACACCTATAAAACTCAATGTCTGTATGTCTTTCTGTTCTCTATAAAAATCTACACCGTTTGTCCGATTCTACTCAAAATTTTCACACTTTTGCCTTAGGACCCGACAGGTAACATAGACATTTCCCTTTTACCCGTTCCCCTATCCCTGATAAATTTAGACCGATCGGATTCAAAATTTGCAAACTTATTTTTTAGGACAAGTCAGGTAATATACATAGGTGACATTTCTCCTTTCCCCTCTAACCCATCCCCTCCCCCAGATATATTTTCTGTACAAATTTACACCGCTTCACCGATCGAACTAAAATTTTTCATATATATTCCCGACGGAAAAAATTGGCCATATTTCTTCTCTAGACATCCTATCCATCCCAGCCTTGATTAAATGAAACATTGTTTTAAATAGAGGCTTTGCAAAACAATGGAACCTTTGTTTCCCCTACAAATTTATTTCCAACTTAATCCTTAATCCGTACAATGTCGGGTATGAACAGCTATAGAGTAATAAAATGAGCATAAAGTAACACAATAGTAAGAAAAAAATAAGGAAAATAAAATACAAAGAAATCAAAGCTCTAATAAATAAAATAAAATAAAAGTAAAAATAAAAAAATTAAAGAAATATAATAAAGTAAGCATATATATCCTCGTCCTCCAACGACAGACAGACAACGAAATTATTATAATTGGGATTAAAAAATTTGCGAATGAGAGAAACATCGCAGTATTTTTATGTAAAAGGAAAATAAACCGCGTTTGTAAATAAAACTTGATTATGATAAAAAGAATCGTGAATGGTTGAAGAAGAAAAAAATAAGAAGAGAAAATTAACCATAAAAATAGAATAAGAATAATTATCTAAAATGAGCATGATTAATGAACGAGTAGAAAGGCAAAAAAACTATGACATGCAGTGAGGAATTATGGACGAAAGTCCTTGCGTTTGATTATATCAATAAAATATATTTATATTATATCAATCGATTATTTTTTTTACACATGTGTTCAAAAAGTATCCAACCTTTGGTCGATGGAAATACGTTCATTCATCCACACTACACTTTTTCCAATTTCCTTCAAAGTAAACCCCTTAGTAATGCACATGCTTTTCTCAGTGGTCTCACCACTGTTGGAAGCACTTCTGGAATGCATATTTTGAATTGGTGTAAAATTGGGCTGTCACATTCCACATATGTCTTTCAGCGGCATTTTAAACAAGGGAATAAATAGTCTCAAATCACAAGAAGTCATGTCGGGAGAGTGGGATAAATAAATAAAAATGTGGTGAGTGATATATAAAAGAGTGGGGAGTGCTGTGTTGTGGCATGGCCAAGAAAGCCTGATTAGATGGGAAGAATTGGCGATGATGGGGGCATTATTCTCCATCGTAAGCAGCTTGAGCGCAAATTTTGCGGACACTGTCTTCTATCTTCAAGTCTAAATCGTCAGACAAAATTAAATTTACCGTTCGAAAATTCTCGGACTGGGATGCAAATGTGATGTGGACTGAGATCCTGCATGACCAATGACCGCTTTTGGTCAATGACATTGTTATTTCGGTTTGTTGAGGATCTACCGGGAAGCTGGGATGTGATGTGCTCTGAGATCCCGCATGACCAATGTCCGCACTTGGTAATCACATTGTCGTCTCGGTTTGTTGAAGGCCTACCGGGAAGCTTGGTTCGTTGTCCACTAATATGCGGCAACCTTTGAAGCGGTTGTATCCATGAGAAGTGATGAGAAAAAAGTAAAAATATCGTTCATATTGTTCACTTCTTTATTCACTTGTTCTTCATTTAGAGGCTGACTGTCAGTAACATGAATTTCCCCTACATATCTCCACCAAAAACTCACACTTCATTTTTAGGCGAATAAGAGGTTCTATTCAAGAGGTTCTACCTGAGAGGTATTATTTGATGACATCTGTATATTTTACCAAACTAAACACATTTATAATAATTTATTGTTATTTTAATTTATTTCTTCGTTTGAAATTCTCAATTATAAAACATTTGTATTTAATTTTAAAATACTCAAGAAAGATTTTTTCTTACGCGGTAAAATAATTTAATCCAATAAAAACTTTCCTGTCAGATATGAAAGTAAAACTTGTTTAGCTAAATTAATAAAGGAATGTTGGAGAGACGTGGATATTTTAATGAGCTGATTTGAAATAAATATTGGAACTGGTAGAAATTTCATTACCGAATCAAAATACCACGCCAATGATTTCGCCTATAAAATATTCATGAAAATACAAATGTTCACATTTTTTTTGTACACATATAAATATACACATAAAAAAAACAAAAATAAATAGTTTGCTTTTAATGCAATATATTTACTGCTCGATTAGTTTTTAGCGAATAATTTTATTTTGCTTCTTCTTCAAAGACAGCAAAATTATTTTGTGGTGACATTATAATTATAATTTATAGAATTAAACTTTGTTTACACAATTTTTTTATGATTGAAGAAATTCAACATGTTTCGAAACCAATGGCTTCTTCGTCAGGATAACAAAAATAAAATTTAAAAATCGAAGCATAGATAATCAAAGTATTAAAAAGTTATATATGGAAAATAAATAATATAAAGTACCTACTTAACATGAAAATAAATTGAAAAGATAACTATTTGCAAAAAGGACCTGATTATTTATTACATTCAATTTACTATTAACACTCCTTATTTCCAAAATTTCTAATTTATCGAACTGTGATTCTGTATAATTTGTATATTAAATTTTTAAACCCTTATATAATAATATCAAAAGAATGATCCATAGCCAAAAGATGGTTAGAAAATTCGGAATAATTATAACTATTTAAACACTTTAAGTATTCCTTGACTCTAACTTCAAAATAAATTTTTGTATAGGATTATTTTTATACGGGAAAAACACGTTTTTTCTATATAAAAATAATCACAATCATTACAAATCAATTTATAAACACACGATTTTTTTTTTAAATTTATCCTTCTCTTTGTTATTTAATAGGTATTTTTTTAAATTAATTATTAGTATAAAAAGCAGGTTGAATAACATTAGAGATATTTTTAACTATTGAATTAGAATTTTCATATTTATAAATATAATTTTCCTCCAATGTTTATCAGAATCAAAAATTGAAGGGTAAATAATAGATTTTCAGATGAATTTCTTGTACTTTTTATTTAACATAAAATCAATTCATTTTTAATCATAACCAATATAAACGATTTGTTTAATAATTTATCATTCAATATTAAAATTATCAACAGATAATGGAATATTAATTAGTCTATTTAACATTGAGTGAAAAGTTGACAATTTTTGAGAGTATGGATGGTTAAAAGAATTGTGTATAACTAACTATATCTGTATATGTATTTTTAAGATATATGTTAAAATCAATTTTATTATAAACAATTTAAATATTCAAATTCAAAAAAACTATGCTAGAATTTTCTATTTCTATGGTAAATTGAATCCTTTTATGTAGTTTATTTAAGAATTTTTTTTAGTGTCTTTCAGCACCAGTCCATATACATAAAATGTCATCAACGTATCTTTTCCAAAAAATACATATTTTAATAATAAAGCAGATATATTAAAAATTATTTTCTATAAATTATTTAAAAATATATCAACCACTAAAGGACTTATACTAGAACCCATTGCTAAACCCTCTTTTTGTTTAAAAATAGTATTATCAAATTGAAAATAATTTTGATTTAAAACAACGTTGAAAAGTCTATTCAAATCATGAGATAAATCTTTATAAATATTTGAAGAATTTAACCATTCAATTATAAAAATTTTACTTTCTTCAATTGGAACACTACGAAACAAATTTACAAAATCAAATAAATCTAAAAATGAATTATTTGAAATATTCAATACTTTTGAATGGTCAACCAATTCAAGAGAATTTTTAATGGTATTTAAAGGTTTAAAGACATTACATTCAACAATTATTTTGTTTATTGTTGCCGATAATTTACTACTAGGAGCATTACAATTAGATACAACTGGTCTAATTGTTCGATCAATTCTATGAATTTTTAATAGACTATAATTTAGGAACTTGTGGAATTTTTAACATTAATCTACTTTTTGTAAACAATTTAATAATAGTTTCACTTTTACAAGTTTTCAAAATATCTTTTATTTTTACTTGACATTTATTAATAGGATTTTTTTCCACTTTTTCAAAATGTCTTCGTAACATAGTCTACTTTGTCCATGATAATTAAAATATTACCTTTATCAGCTATTGTAATAATCAAATTATTTTCACGTTTAACTTTAGATATATTCAATGCATGCTCTTTTTCCAAATTAAATTTTTTTGGTTAACATTATGAATATTTGATTTATATTTTTTTAAAACTTCACCACATTTATATTGGACAGAATTATCTTTTTTGGTCAAAGTACAATTCAAATCAACTGCCAATAACTCTAAATTTTTAGAATTGTTATCAATGTTTAATTTATAGTTCAAACCTTTTGATAATAAATTCATTTCTTCTTTTTTAAAATTGTAGTTAGTTAAGTTTAAAACACGGTCATAAAATAAAATTTTATTTTTATTGTTTATTTCTGAAAAATACTTTAGACTTTTATCATTAGAAAATGAAACTTGACTAATGTCACTGGAATCAAAATTTTTATTATTATTTTTTAAATTATTATTTCCAAATAAAGAGCTATTAATCATATGTTCATCTTGATTTTTATTATAAATATTACATAATTGATTCAGTTTTTTAATCAATGTTTTATTTTTTTAAATGCTTTTATACTTGCAATAAATCTCACATGGTCATCAAACAAATCCCACTCCAAAGAATGCAAAGAATTAGCTAATTACATATGTAACACTTTAATTTGAAGTTTAACGATATTACGTTTTTTGAACACACATTTTACATCTTCTTTTAACCTAACAATTTTTGCAATTTTTGCAGATTTTGATACTGATTTGAATCTAAAATAAATATATTTTGGGATAATTTGAATATTTCAAATGTTAATAATAAAATTTATTTTAATATATTTCGTAAAGATACATACACAGATATAGTTAGTTATAGACAATTCTTCTAATCATCAATATTTTCAAAAATTGTCAACTTTTCACTCAATGTTAAATAGATTAATTAATATTCCATTATCTGTTGATAATTTAAATATTGAATTAAAAATTATTAAACAGATCGCGTTTAATAATGGTTATGATGAAAAATTCATGATATTATGTTAAATAAAATGTACAAGAATTTTTTTTTTAATCTTTTGTTTACCCTTCAATTTTTGATTCTGATTAACATTGGAGGAAAATTATATTTATATAAATTAAATTTCTAATTCAATAGTTAAAAATATCTCAAATGTTATTCAACCTGCTTTTTATACTAATAATAAATTTGAAAAATACATTTTAAATAATAAAGATAAGGATCATTTTTAAAAAAATCGGGTGTTTATAAATTGATTTGTAATGATTGCGATTATTTTTATATAGGAAAAACGTGTTTTCCCTATATAAAAATAATCCTATAAAAAAATATATTTTGAAGTTAGAGTTAAGGAACACTTAAGGTGTTTAAATAGTAATAATTATTCCGAATTTTCTAACCATCTTTTGGCTATGGATCATTCTTTTGATATTAATAAGGGTTTACAAATTTTACATACAAATTATACAGAATCACAGTTTGATAAATTAGAAATTTTTGGAAATAAGAAAGAGTGTTAATAGTAAACTGAATGTTATAAATAATCAAGTCCTTTTTGCAAAAAGTTATCTTTTAAATTTATTTTCATAGTAAGTAGGTACTTTATATTATTCATTTTCCATATATAATTATTTAATATTTTGAGTATCTATGCTTCGATTTTTTAATTTTATTTTTGTTATCATTTTGTTGTTATTTTTGATATCGAAGCCATTGGTTTCGAAACATGTTGAATTTTTTCAATAATAAAAGAAGTGGTGTAAACAAAGTTTAATTCTATAAATTATATATAATTTTATTTTGGCTAGGTAAATAAAAATAAGACAGAGCATAAATGTATTTATCCAAAAATAATTTAACTTGCAGAAATAAATTTATTTAACAAATTTTTCGTTTTTTTAGATTTAACAGATTATAATCGAAATATTTTTAAAATTATTTTCTGGGTCATTTTAATGAAACGAGGTACCTATATGTGAAAGTAATTCTTAATAGTTAACGGTATATTTATTATTTTTAATTATTTTGTTCATTGTAAACATAACATAATATAATAAATATATTGAATGTGCGATATTTAAACTACAATATTTATAGATTAAATTTCGCACATTCCATGGTACCCAATAATATCTACTGTTTTTACTACCCAAATTTGATATTTATGTATATCCTCAATTAAATGATTAATTTTGTAATTAATATAAATTAACTTTTAATGATTAATTTTATAGTTATTTATTTTTATTTTATATTTACATTATTTTGTTCTCACTATAAGCTGTTTATCTCGGAATAGGCACTTTCTAGTGAGACCAGCGGCTCCTTTTCCTAGCATCATGTGTCAAGATTAAGATAAATATATAAAATAAATTAAATACAATTTATGCCACAATACACGATTGCCATAATAATGCATATACTTTTTAAAATAGAAATGATTTCTCGTGTTTAAATGGAGGGGAGAGTCACTTTAGAATTACAGTGCACTACTAAATAATACTTATTAATATTCTTTCATAAGTTGTTCAATATCTAATGTGATTTCTCTCTTTCATAAGCAAGGACACTAACAAATTATACTCCTGGGCCAATCCATTTCAAGTGGTCCAGTATTGGTTGCATGATCATCTCATGAAAAATCATAATTTGTCATTGTATTTCCTTATTTTTTGGTAGTTCAAAACTTTTTTTAAAACTTTTATTGTATTCGGTTCAAAAATGAGAGCCATTTTTGTTTTATTCCGCACGCTGTTTTTCGTATTTTCTGGCATCACTATTTTTCAAAATTACTCAGCACTGAGTTATCCTAGGCTTTTCAAAAACTTCTTTGTGTTCAGTACATTGTGGTCTATAAATCTGAATTAATCAAACTATAAACTTATCTTTCATGTTTTTTCTTCTTCAAAAGATGAAAAATGATTTTGTGGTCACATTATTAATATAATTATGAAGAGTATATTTTAAAATTTATTTTCATATTAATACTTAATTATTTATTTAACTTCTATATGTGTATTTATTTTATTAATGTCGTTACTTTGATTTTTTATTATTTATTATGTTGTATCCTAATGCAGGGACCATTGGTCGCCAAGCGAGTTGATATTTTCAACAAATTAGTGATGTAAACAAAGTATATTCTTGTTAATTAAATCAACATGTTTTTGTTGCTGTTCTGTTCTATTGTAGCCAAAGTTATCGAACACGTATGAATAAAATTCTCAGAGAAGGAGTAGTTTAGATTTATTGATCCTTCTCCCAAAACTAGAATATGTGCCTGGACTATGGGATGTGGGTATGTCTGTCCGATGTTCTTTTTCTCTAGGAGGATCTTGAGAGCTCGAGTTTTCACTAGTATAATTATGCGATGTAGAAGGTTGTTCAATGCTTGTTTCGTACTTTGTTATGTCTCTTGTTTCTTGTATACTCCACCCCATCTGTAGATTTTAGACCTAGGAAATTTATCGGAACCTATAACAGTTGCTGGCGTCCACCAATTACCTGGAGACTTCTTATACAATAACGGATCCCCAATTTTTAAAGACTAGCATTGGCGAAATACAAGACGAAGACATAAAATTAGTCAAAATACACGAAAAACACCAACACAACACTAGAATGGCTCAAAACTATCACATAACACACGCCAAAACAAAAACAAGACAATCCCGACTAATTTGCAAAGGACTAAAACTATACAATGACCTGCCACAACAGACCAAACAACTGACCACTGACAAATTCAAAACAGATATGACAAAAATATTAAAACTCGGCCAACTATAAAAAAATGACTTTGTATCTTAATTATATTATTATATTTTCTTATATTGAATCATGTAAAAATGTTACCCATAAACCTATTACGTTTCCATTACCTTTTAAATAAAAAAATAAAAAATATAGTTTTAATAAATTTAAGTCGCAAAGTATAATCGCACTATTTTATTACACCTATTGTATATTCATATTATTTCCTGTAAAAGACCCTCGGCGTAAAAATAAATAAATTAAGATCTGCTCTTCGTTAGTTGAAGACGTGAATTCTAAATTGTTTTCCTCATTGTATTGAATACATACTTACTATTTAAATTGCCGCCCGATCAATACTAGATAGGATATTATCTCGTGAATATTGACCGTAGGCTCCGAGGAGTCAAGCGAACCTGCGTGTCAGATAAACAAGGTACACCCTCCACAGGGACAACCCGTTTGGGGCTCGTCCTCTAGTATTAGTAAAACGTGTCCTGTTATTTACGTTCTTGTGTACAAACTGGAATAAAAAGGCCAAAAAGCGCAGGATGACCGCATCCCATAGCGCTAGGGCGGATGCAAGTAAATATGAAAACACTGTATCGAAACCGGTTGAAAACCAATGTGATTTACACCAAGTTTGTTAGTTTTTGATGTTTTTTGAGTTTTTAATGAAAGTCGATGAGTGTTCGTTTGTTTTTATAAAAACTGTTTCAAACCGTTTATTACGAATCTAAAGAAAAATATTTTATTTCCTTCGGGATATGGTTAAGCCAATTACGCCACGTTAAGGAGGCACAGCCAATTCACAAACATGCATATCTGTCAAATTACATCGATAGATCATGTCCTTTCAAGCCGTGCGCGACATGTCATCTGAGCGCAAATCGAATAAAAATTACACGTTCGTTACATATTTATGGTACATACGTTGCTAAAACAGTAAGGTTTTGATAGAAAGAGATGGTCTTATATTCTTCGCTTTCGTCCGCGTCAGGCATCCCCACAGAAGTACCTCACGTATCAAAATATTTACTTATTTAACTTTAGACAAATGATCTTATATTGTTTGAGTCGACTTATTATTTTCCGTAAATAATTTAAGAATCATAGTAATAATTCTGAACTCCTTTTTAAATCAATGCATATCGTAATATGACAATAACAAAACAATTACCTAGCCCCACGAACATACAGCGTATATCAAAATGTATTATTTTATCTATCGATACATTCCCGCATTTTATTTACGTCCAATTTTATTTACTGTATAGAATTATAGAATTTAAAAAACATATTAATAATTCTGAAATACTTTTCATATCATAATGAATACCGTTAATATTAAACAAGAAATAAATACATGGGAGACGTGAACGCGCATGCGCATGGCGCGTACAGTATGTATCTTGACACTTCAAATGATCTGGAACAATTGTTGAAATTAGGATAATACCGAAACTGACATGTGACGCCTGTTCAAACTTTAAAAAGGATGAAACCGTTCGAAAATCCATATAAAACCTGGTATATGGGAGATATCAATTGCTTTTGAGCGTATTATATAATAATAATTCATATAAATGTCAAATTTGGCGTAAAAGTACAATGAATAGTGAAATAAATGACGAGGAATATTCGGCTACATAAACACGACTGACCTCTGCCGTGGCCAGACGGCATCTAACACGCATTCTCACGTTGATGATGTCGTTTTTCATACTTTAGAATTTTTATTTTAAAATAATAATTAACGTGTATTTTATAAAAAAAATTAGCTTTTTAATAGTGAATGAAGTCTCAATGTGCGAATATTGATACAATATATTGTTTAAAATCATCTTTTTATATAAATAAACAACATTTGAAAATGACCAAAAAACGTAAATATTTAAGCATGTTTGAATAATTATATCTTTTTTAATCTTGAATATTTCTTAATTTCCTACGTATGGATTCTAGATAATTAACTAAACTTTATACGTATAAAAAACATATTATGCTTACATAGAAATTTTAAACGAACCACTCTACGCCCGGGAACATTAAAAAGGTTTTTTTTTGTCGCGGCCTGTGGATTAATGTCTATATTTTTCTTAATTATTGTAAATAATGTTTAGTTTATTACTTTTATATAAGAATAAAAGTTCTATCTAAGTTATCGCCCTAAAAAAAACCCACCATATACATTCTGATATAAATGAATAATAAAAACTCATATTTTCGTAAAAAACGCCGAAATATGCATTTGCACTGAATGTACCGCCTTAACCATTTAAAGTATCAAAAACTTTAAAATATATATATTAGGTCCTTACATATGAAATTGGCGTTTTGCCGTACTGGCAAATTTGATCTCAAATATCTTCTCTTTGGTTAGGAATTCCAAATCCAAATTTATACAGCTATTTACTCATGTATTTGTGTTTTGAAAATTATAATTCATTTGTTTTTTCCTCAATTGTTTTTTTCTTTGCGTCACTCAGTTTACAAAATGAAAAACTTGAAATATCGCGTTATTTACGAGTACGAGTTCCACCGTGGCACCAGTGCTGCAGAAACGGCTCGAAGGATTAATGATGTGTATGGCGACGGTGCCGCAAAAGAAAACACAGTGCGTTTTTGGTTCCAACGTTTTCGTTCTGGAAATTTCGACCTGCAGAACAAGCCCCGTGGACGGCCGGAGACCAAAGTTGATAATGAAGAATTGAAGGCTATTGTGGAAGCGGATCCATCGCAAACCACATCCGAGTTAGCTGCAGGCTGCGGTGTTAGTGATAAAACTGTTTTAATCCACTTGAAGCAAATTGGTAAGGTGAAAAAGCTTGAAAGGTGGGTACCTCACGAATTGAGTGAAGCAAATCAACAAACGCGCGTTGACTGCTGCGTTGCATTACTCAACCGGCACAATAATGAAGGGATTTTAAATCGAATCATTACCTGTGATGAAAAGTGGATCCTGTACGATAATCGGAAGCGCTCATCGCAATGGCTGAACCCTGCCGAACCAGCCAAACCATGCCCCAAGCGAAAATTGACTCCAAAAAAGTTACTTGTGAGCGTTTGGTGGACTAGTGCTGGTGTCGTTCACTACAGCTTTCTTAAATCTGGCCAGACGATTACGGCGATGTCTATTGTCAGCAACTGCAAACCATGATGGAAAAGCTAGCTGCTAAACAACCGAGGCTGGTTAATCGCTCTAGGCCACTGCTGCTTCATGATAACGCTAGACCACACACTGCACAACAGACGGCTACCAAATTAGAGGAGCTTCAATGTCTAAGACATCCACCGTACTCTCCGGACCTTGCCCCAAGAGATTACCATTTTTTTCGAAATTTGGATAACTTCTTGCAAAGGAAAAAATTCAACTCCGATGGGGCAGTCCAAACCGCCTTCAAAGATTTTATTGATTCCCGTCCGAATGGTTTTTTTAGTACAGGGATCGATGAACTACCTATGAGATGGCAAAAGTGCATAGATAGCAATGGTACATACTTTGATTAAATAAATATATTATAGTAAAAAAAAATCGGCTTTATGTTCCTCCCATACTAAGCGCCGATTTCGTATGTAAGGACCTAATAATATGCAGTTTTTCGTTAATGATCTACATGTATTATTTTTCAACTTTATTTATGTAACAATGATTCCCAAAAACATTTCTATTTCATTCATCTAATTTACTTTAATTTCATTCAACTGAAGGATTTTTTTAAAGGTACAGAACTTTAAAATTAAATAAAACACATAAAAATCACTGTATTGGCATTATTGGAATGATACTTTTGTACCATTAGTGTTCAAATATGTTTTTAGCGGTTTTTCGACTCGGCAACACTTTTTAGAGTGACAGCTAATTGGACAGCTGACAGCTGATTTGTGCCTAGTTTGGTTTACAATTTTACCATGAATAGACTTACGCTAGAACGACGTTGACAATTCAATGAATAGTGGTTGTGTACAAAGTGTTTACTTTTTATTAATATCAATAAAATTAGCACAATATTATTTTACTATTATCGAAGAAGAGAAAAAATATTTTATTTACTCCTTCAAACAGATGAGATTTTCCTGCGTGGAATATTCGTATGTCTCATCTATATATTTGTATATTTGTGGGTCTCCCTTACGCCGGTTTGTAACCCCGCGGGTCATTAGCCCCTCCTACCTGTGCGGCGGTCCCAAGGCCAGCAGCATCTCCGATGTACCACTGCGCCTGCTCACAGATGAACGTAGAGATGCGTAGTAAAACGGTCATTTACTCTCGAAATAACAAGTAGAGCGTTCTAGTTGGGAACGGCGCGCGTCCAAATGTATGAAATAGAAAGTGGTCTCCAGAGAAATTTTCTTTAAAAAATATTATTTAAGTAATGTACAGGTTGTAACAGATCTACCCCACAATACTTGATAGGTAGATTCCTGCCTAAATTATAAGTCTAAAACGCTTGAATTTTTTTCAATATTTCTGATACATATTCTGTTAAACGTTGGACTATCACTACAGTAGTAAGGATATTAAAAATTCATTCGCTTCAGTACCTACTAGTCAAATAAAAGATTAAAACCCTGCAGAATTTTGCTTTTTTTTGTAGTCTTCAACATTTTATTTTATTTCTATTAAAGTAAATGAATTAATAATGTTCGATATAATTTACTTTAATAATTAACAAAAAATAGGTCAGAAATATTTTTTTAAAAATTCAAAAGTTGAATTAAGTGAAAATGAAATTTCCTGTAAACACTAGTGACATACAATATTCCCAACAATGGAACTTTTCACCATTTTTATCGTCCTAAATATTAATCAAATCTAAAAAAAATTTGCGCTACTTCAAATTCACAAAATGTACTTTTAGTTATAGATGATTTAGTTATGATGTTTTAGTTATAGACCGAGATCAGCTTTTGATACCTAAATGTAATACTAACACAGCCCAACACCATTTCACATATCAAGGAGTATCATTTTTTAATGCTCTTCCCAATGAAATGAAGACGGAAAAAAATTATAGAAATTTCAAAACTAAATTGAAAAATTTTCTACAAAAAACAATCACAATAACGCCATGAAAAAAAATCTTACCAAGAACAATCAATATATACATCTTATGGAAAAAAATGTTTTTTTACCTACAAATTTTATTTAAACTGCAAATTTGTGTGCTGAAATCCAGGAAACTAGATTAAGAAATAAAACAAAATCTTTAAAAAGTTGACTTATGCGGGATTAGAAATAAGCAGTATATAATATGTGAACTCAAACAAACACAGCAAATTCATAATTATATGTAAAAAAAATACACATACAGAAAAATCTAATCCACGAAAAAATATTTTGGCTACTACCGGTATTAATTAATTAAAAATTAATCAAAAAATATACATTTCTGGATATAAAACTTTTTCAATATTTAGATTAGGTTTTTTTTACTAACGTACTTTTCCCCAAACACATGACACCACACCCGCAATTCAATTTAGTTATTGTATAATAATTCAAAATACTTTTCCGTAAAACATCCCATCATAACCTCGCGAGGTCAATAAGAATGAAGAAAATCCTCAAAACCAGTCAAATTCAAAATTGAATAGGTACGTAGAACTTAAGAAATATAAAAACTCGTCAATGCTGCTAGAATCATTTTAATGATGCTATTTTCTTGCGACTTGATAATTTCGTTGGAATGTTGGAATATCGTTCATGTGTACCTAATACGAATTAAATGAAGAGATAAGCCCTGTAATAATAGTTTATACTATCTGCAACCCCTCAAAAATGACGGAACATTGGTTCGTATCTTTGCTAATCTCTAATATATATTTATAGCATCTTAGCGCTACACGGAGGGGCGGCCGTAGCAACATGCGTTGAACGACCGGTTCGGGGTAGGCGGCTCGGGGTTCAAGCCGGATTTATTTTCGTTTTCTGCCGAATTCGAACGAAGTAACGGGGATAGACAGACAGACAGACAGATGGACAGACAAGGAAATTATTATGTTTTATTGTTGTATTATTTTATGACTATTTGTAATGAAAAATGTTTTTATGGGTTAATTTTTTACCAGTATTTTTATCAACACCAGATGCTAACCCTGGATTAATGAATCGTACGATATTTTCTCCCAAATGGAATGTAAAATAAGAAATATAACACTTTCATGGTACACCAGTTCACCAAAGGCCGACATAGTCAACCCTTTCTAAGGAACAGCACAAAAAATCATACCTGAATTTTAATAGAAAGGTTGCCTACACGAAGACTCAAAGTTTCGTTCCTATTAGAAACTTTTTGGTACCTCCAAAGTATTACCTACAGAATTAAACGTCGGTCAATAAAATGCAGGTTAAAAAATAGGGCACTGACTTAGCATTCCATCGAGGCATTGGAGCCTACAGCAGTGTTGTGAAAATGTACACTAATTGGAATTTTTAAATGCAACCTTATAGATACAAAATATTATTTTTGGAATCTTTCTTATTTTAAAATCTTACCACGAATTATTATAAAATATTTTACCAAACATTAAGCATAAACTGTGGTGTTATTTATAACTCAGTATTGGATGGGCTATTCTAAAAATCACAATATTGTTTAAAATATAAGATCCTAACACACAAGTCTTGTATATGTATTTTAGTATTTCTAAACAAACCATCGTTTGTCGAATGTAGTATTAATTTCTCAGATTGGTTGCGACACTAATATGGAGTATGTCACAATTGACGAAACTTTGTGTACTCTCTAGCAATCAAAATATTTTAATTGAGATGAAAATAACATGAAATTTATTTTTATGAAATGTTATTTAAAAAAAAACACTTGTAAGAATAATATATATAACTAATTAACTAACCATCACGCCGTTTCCCCGCAGAGGTAGGCAGAGAGGATTAAACGCCACACTCTTCTATCCTGGCACACCACTTTTGCTTCGGCCACATTCATACCACTTCTCATACAAGTTCTACGGTTGTTGCGGCTTTTAACAGGGCCATCCTCAAATACTTGTAGTATCTCATGGTGCCAGGTCTTTCGCGGATGCCCTCTATTCCTGTTGCCTTCAACACTCGCCTAGACATGACTAAACTATCTCAGTACTCCTTTCTTTATTCTATCTACCATAATGCAGCCAGCATTACATTCACTTCTAATTTGTTCATTCCTCTCTCTATCGACCAAAGATTTTTCACACAAGCGTCTTAGTGACCGCATTTCCACCGCATTCAGTCTACTTTCGTTCCTCTTTTGCCAATTCCAGGCTTCACTTTCATACATCAGGGTTAGCACTAGAACGCCATTATGTACCACTAGTCTTACTTCCTTTGACAGATTCTTATTGGCCCTAATTGCATTTAGAGCATCATTAACTTTGTTTCCCGCAGTCACTCTTCTTTCGATATCATTCTCAGCCTTGCCGTCTCTACTAAACATACTTCCCAAATACACAAACTCGTTCACTTGTTCTAAGCATTCGCTGTTTACAATTACATCACACTTACTTAGTCACTCTTTCGTCTCTCTCATATACCATCTCGAATACCATTACTTTCAATTTGCTGACATTCATCAGAAGTTCACTCTGCATGCATACATCGGACATACTTGATACCAGGCACTGCAGATCAGCTTCACTGTTAGCCACTAAAACTAAAACATCGCGTATATAAGTAGTATAATTTGATGTTGCAAAATTCCAATGAAAAAGTCTTACTAACTCTTGAAAGATTTAAACTGTTAACGATTTTTCGGTTTCATACAAAATACCAATGCAACTAAACAAAAAGTATTCCTTATAGGTAGGTACCTATAGGAATAACTATGTTCTAAATTTGCCTATAACACGGATGTGCTTGGTATCAGAATTGAGAAAATATTTAGACTTGAGAAACATATATAAAAATCTTTTTTTAGGATGGCCCAGGGCTTATGCTGTGATTGAGCTACAAAATGCAGCGTTCACCAATTTCACCGTAAGAACATCTGCACATTACCAAATTTCTGCAAGTTCTATATACATAGGTTCCAAATCTCAACACTTCTCATTTATTTGAAAGGACTATACTAGAGCCATCTATCCTCATGGTAATGAAAATTATTTCTTTTGAACTAATTATTATTGCTTCTATTGAATTTATATGCATTTGTTAATTTGTGTTCTTACTTATTATTGTATATCATTTTAAAATTATGTACCAAATGAGTGTTATATACATAACAGAGCTTGTCAAAATCACTTTACAAATGTTATATTTGACTTATATTAAAACGAATGAGTAATTTACTTCCTTTGTAAGTCCAATGCTTTCTAGAAAATAAGCGTGGAATATTGTAAAAAAAATCTTATTTATTTATGTCATCATATGTGAAAGAAGAAATTTACTATTTAATTTTTTTAATTTTACATAATTCAATTGATCCTTTATATTTTGAATTTTATATGAATTAGCAAAATACCAATATAAATCAATGCTTTTTATTAATACTGGATAACATCTTCATCTTTTTTTATAAATATGTTTTTTTTTATTAAAAATTGTTTTCATAAAAAGTGACTTAATAAAAATTGTTTTAATAAAAAGTTACTCATTCATTTGATCATTTGCTTATTACTAAATACTAAATAATCATACTAAATAATCACTAGTGAAAATGGAATTTAAGAGAATGCATGGAATCTTGTATTTAAAAAAATATTTAATTATTTTATTTCTAAAATCCATTTTCGCATAGAAGAAGCCTAGTGCGAGTGCTGCAAACCTATACATATACACATATAACTGAACATACAAAATAACGTCTGCTTTAAAATAACATAGATAATTCATCAACTTTGAAACCATAAATATAAATATGAGAGATAACGCACCAATGTTATCTCTCGAGAAAGTTCCTAACTTTGAATGGGCAATCCGTAAAAGCTTAGGTTCCATTCCCACTATTTTTTGTTTTCAGCCTCAACCGCTAAGGGTCGTGAGCGATTAATTTTTTTCGACCGGTGTTACCTATCCGTGCTGGTTAAATTATTTTATAGGGTAGTTTTCGTCCCGTCCACAATTTACAGTCCAGAATGCTTCACGATAGCTCTTCATGACAGTAATGATAGCGGGACCTTTATTATTTCCGACCCAACCCAGATAAAATAGAATAGTTAGATATAAAAATGATCCAGCCTCATTAGTAATATTCAGTATTTTATTAAGATATTTTTAAACTGAATTCCATAAAGATAAATTAAATACGTAGGCATAACCAGCATTAACATGTTGTCAAACCGTCTATAATCGATACGAATATGTTTAAAACGACGTTTCAAATTTAGTTTTTTTCACATTCTTTTTGAAAACCAATAGATCTCTAAATAACTACTGATAATTTACAGGTCAACCGCTAAGAGCTTACGTCTAGCTAATGGCAGTACAAATGAGAAATAAATGTATAATAATATTTATTTTTACGTGAGTCATATAAAACCTCTCAGCGGCTGACCTTTTAGCTTTTAATTTTTTAAATTTTTAACTTTCACGAGAAAATATGAAAAAAATAACATTTATAACATTTTTACGAGCATGAATAATATTTTTGGTGCACAACTAAAAAATCGAAATTTAGCCTTTGTTAAATTAATATTTTTTCAAATCTGTAAGTCTTTGAGAATATTAAAGGATTTTTTATGTTATGTATACAATAAAGTAATTCATACAGGGTGTAACTGAGCTAATCCACAATCCATTTCAGGTAGATTTACGTCTTAAATACTGATCGAAAATTTTCAAACAACTGTGTCCTAATATAAACAATTATAGAGATATCCTACTCAAAAGATTTTTTCAATATTTCTGACTTATCTTCCGAAAAATATTGAACAATCATAAAGTAAGTTATATAGAATATTTAATATTAATTCGCTTTAATACAAAAATAAAATGATAAAATACTTGCCAAAAACATTCCTTTTTCTGCAAGGTTTTAATTATTTTATTTTGCTTTTATTGAAGCGGATGAATTTTTATTATTTTATATAAGTTACTTTATTGATTTTCCAACATTTTACAGAAGACAAATTAGATGTGTTGATAAAAAGTAGCTTATCTGCATAACTACTGATATTAGGACAAATATTGTTGCTTGAACATTTTTACTCACAATATAGACAGGAATCCACGAGTATTGTATATATTGTGAGCCTGTTAAATATTATAAGATAGTGTAAAATATTGTGGGCTACCTTTGTTATTCGCTCAATTTATATTTATTTTTTCTTTTAAAAATAACTAACAGAAATAATACTTAATTTACCTTTTGAAAGTCAAAAATAATCGTATCAAAATAAAAACCCAAAAAACGCAATGATATTCGAAAATCCTTAACTTTTAGAACCTTTTTAAAATCAATTAGGACTGTAGATATTTATTATCACGAATAGCACACACATTTTTATATTCTGGTGTCAAAGTAGCTTGGCTTATATTGCGCAAATTAAGTAACTATAATGTTTAACTATTAATAAAATCAGACAGTTATGAATATAAAAAACTCTGATAAAATAATATTTTATTCTGGAATGTAGTCGAATTCCTTTAAAATAACTCTCTTACTGACAAGTAATTTAGTTAGAAAATTAGTGGAGCGTATGAAAATAATCTCTATTTATATCGAGGCGTTAGTGCTTATTTCGAACTTTACAGGAGAGCAAAAGAAAGTTCTGTCAAACTGATTTTATCAATGTTTCCTTTATTTTTAAACAATTCCCGTATACGTTAATCCTAAACACATATGAAAGTCGTTTAATAATACAAAAATACTGACTGAACATTATTTTGCTTTCATGTAAAGTTCTAAATAATCGCTTTTGCCCTTCTGGCTTTCTAAACTCGATATTTTGTTAGTTTAAATTTTTAATTTTAACTAACAGATATTAATTATTCATGTAAATTTAGTAATCCAGCTGCGATCTGGATGCAAAAGAAAAAAATAAATCCTTAAAATAATACACGATCACTTGGTAATCGCAATATTTTGGCAATTCAAAGTTTAACTCAAAATTGCGAGAAGAAGAAGCCATGAAGGATGAAAGATATCCTGGCAAAAACATCTATGTAACTTACTTCGGGAAGTCCACAGTTCATCTTTTTTGGAGTTGTATAATTATTATAATAATTTCAATAATTATTTAGTTCAACAAACTAAATAATTATTGCCAACATGATCGCCATCGTTCAATAACGGAGAAATCGCAAAAGAAGGTTGAAATATTTTACTTACACAATTAACGGAAAAAATTTAATCGGTTATTAATAATTCATAACTATATTCGATACATTCAAGAATCGGATTTGCAACTTCATAATCCAATAACTCGTTTATATAATACATTAAGATGGGTGTTTTCTGCCAATATAGTAAAAACAAAGTTTATAAAAATGAAAAATTGGTAGGTCTTGTGTATTCATAGAGTCAAGAGTTATGTATATAAATAAACCACTAATGTACATGTATGTATGTACAATATAGTATGTAGATTGTATCATAAGAGTGAACTCTTACATCTTAAACGAAATGACGACATTTTAGACGAAAATACATTTGCACAGCGAATTATATCCGCAACACATTTGTAACCTGTGATAGGTAGGAAAAAGAAAGAAAAGGAACGGCTAGGATTTAGTTTCTGATAAATAAAAGACCTAACGCAGAATATAAATTGATGAAAAGAGCCATAATGATATGGAATCTTCTCATAAGAAGAAGAAGAATCGATAATCAAGTAGTGGGGATAAAATTAAAAATAGTTTTAAAAAATTCAAACCTTAAACAATTAATACAAGCGAATATTCATTAAATATATTAACCTTATATAATTTTATCCCGAACACATGTTGCAATGAATTTAATATTATTATTTATCATTTAAATGTAACATTCGATTTTTTGACTGACAGGCAACATTAGGAGATGGATGGACCCCCCGCAGGTTACGTTAACCCTTCCTGTTTGTACCAGCTGGATATCCGGTAAAAAATAATGCGGTTGTTGAAAATACACGAACCAATGAACAATCATAATAGTTGTTTTGTTAGAACGATAATTCTTTTTTCGATTAGGTGTAGCTTTACTAATGAAAAACGAAGCTGTTGTATTCATCTGTAAACCCATCGTAAATCGATTTCATTGTATTGTTTTTGTGTAACTGATACTATAATTAAAATACTATCACGGGACGTGGCCATGAGAGGCAAATGAAACAATTTAAAGTTTTTATTAATTAACAAAAAAGTCACTGGACACAAATCAATTCGGAACAATGTTCTTAAATTCATTGTCACTAAATGTTTACAGAATATTTCACACACTTTACACTGTTTCTCAATTCGCAATAATCAACTTTTTCTATCGCTAAGATCACTTTCGAGATTATCCCGTTCAATTTTCGACCGTAGAAGTACCTACGCCCGATATTGGTCACTCGGTTTACAACGGGCTAGCTCCACTGTTCTCGCTGCAGTTCTATCGCTGGTAATGGCGAACATGTTTACCATCAAAACAAATGTTGTTTTTTTTTAATATCCTAGAACTTTCTTCTCATTTCAAGTACACACTCGTAATGAGAAGAAAGTTCACGAGAATGTTCCAATCTATTCCAGAGTGTTATGGAGTGATCCAGAAATTTCAAGAATTCGATAGTGCGTAATTCATCCAGATTCTAGTATCTCGTTACAATATTTATTTTATTTTAAGCTGACACTAATACTGAGTGCGCTTTTAACTTATTTGTATCCGTAAGATTGTTAAATCATTAAGTTTTCTGCGGTCATAGATTTCAACAAAATAAATTCTTTGACTTCTCATCTGCTATGAATAACCTCAAAAGGATTTGACAAAACCAAAAAATAACCAGAAATACAATTACGTCAAATAAAAAATGGTCAATACCGATAACTGGTTTAAAAAATTATGATTATTTAAGATTTGATGATGCATGATTGAATTTTAATAATTTGACAGGTACATAGAAGCGACAATTCGCAACCATTGGTACCAGAAAACAATTAAATCTCACTTATCCAAATTATTGAAACAAAGAGTTTTATTTTTAAATATGTGCATTATATCGTTTATTAGTTCAATTTAAAACCAAATATACACACACGTAAACTGCCGGCGCCTGGATTTTAAAAATATTGTCAAATACTTTTCTGTAATTGTTTGTAAATTTGATTTACTGTTTTAATAAATGCTTAAAACTTGATGAATTCTCGTGCAACCAGATTGTGACTATTGAATTTTAGTGCGTGCCTCTTTTTAATTCATATTTACCATCCAATAGATGCTTTAAATCACCCTGTAACTTCAATTGGTTATAAAAATATAATACTATAGCTGCTCAAATAAAATAAAAACTATGGCACCCCTGACAGCTGACGGCAAGAAATGCCACTGTAATAAATTACGCACTAAGAAGTGATACCTAACTTATCCTCATAAGGCACTAGAACGAACTTTTTATGTTTATGTTTATTCAATGTTATAAATGTTTACAATGTTTACAGTGTTTACAAAATTTAATTAAGCTTTTTTCATTGTTGCTGAGTCTTGGCAGCAAGTAAACACTAAATTGATTTGACGCCCTGCCTGCTACACTAGTAATTTACTGTATTACAGCAGACAGTGCTCTTCCAGTAGTATAATGTTTAAGAATATTTAGTATTTATGTATATAACATTTATGAATCAATCTTATTGCCAATTAAAATTGAGTAATAGTAATAATTAAATGTTTACAATATAATAATGGTGTTAATTAATTCTATTATAGACAAAGGAAAAAAAATGATCTGAATAGGATATTTAATAAAATAAAATAATAATAAAAATAAAATAAATTTTAAATAAATAATAATAACTTTGTTATACACCACTTATATTTATTAAAAATCCGACCAGGTTTCGCTACTACCGTAGCTTCTTCAGGGTTCTTAAATTTTTTGAGAGATCACTTTTCAGACATGACGGAGAGCCGATATTAATGACTATACCGCGTGTTTGGTCATTATGAACAATGTAGAATATTTACGATTTACAAAATATTTTTACAATGACTTTGAATTACGTCCCAGATAATCAGAATTCCGTTTAATCATGTTCCGGATAATCGGAAGTCTGCTAAAGTATTTCTGAGACGGGCAGTTTTTTTTTTCAACATTTTTCGATATTTAAATAAACAGGTCTTTATTGTACGTACAACCTCGTTCCAAGATGTATCGGTACCAGATCTTGAATTTTCGGGTTCATTTCACCAGTATATATTAAATGCATAATAAAATATATTTTTAGATGAATAGTTAATTTTTTACGCATGATAGATATGGTGTCGGGAGTGGCAAACATTTCAATATTTTTATTTTGTTTGACTGTCATGGAAGCGTGTGATATGGCTATTTGCTTTTTTACTCCCTTTATATTAACTCGTGGCGTCTTATTGCTTGCCTGCCGGCTTGCCGTCGAAAAACCTTTGGATCGATTTTTGACCCTTTTCCCGTGATCCAAGCGAGCTGAAACTTTTCAAGCAGACTCGTGGCGACGAACAAAAAGATCTATCAAATTTTCGTTAAAAAATAATAATAATTACAGTATAATTTTGGATATTTCAAATTTTTAATAGTTTTTTCAAATTGGAATCATTACAAAAGTTTGATTACTAGCAACGGCGGCCCGATAACGTCGCGGAATATTTTCTAAATTTGAATTACTCCTTCGGTGTACATAATAGGTACTTCACTACACAAAGCATGAAGTGTCTTATCAAAGCTCAAAACATCTGACATTTTAGAAATATATTAAATTACTGTAAGTTTAGTATTATGTTATATGTTTTAATTCGTCTTTAATTATTATTATATTTTACAAAGAAAGGGAGTATAATAAAAACTTGGTTTTTATGGGTTACTTTTTTACTTCATGTTGCTGCCAACTAGGGATGCATCTAATACCGATTCCGATACCGATATATCTGCGATGTCGTAGGTTTTCCAATATATCAAAATCGGCGATATTAATTTGCCGATTTCGCACTACAGATAATCCGTGTGTAAACGCGCCCCCTTCGCGCTAAATTCGTTCATGTTCAAACGCGGCACAATTAATCTACGCTCGGGAATCCCCGCGTTTCATAATTTCATTCCGAAGACGGAATACGTGTCGTTTCTACATTCTCAAACTACTTGACTATACTATTCTCAAACTAAGCAAAGAACCTGTGCTACGAAAATAGGACTAAATTGCTGGTGTCCTGGAATGGGGCTCAAATCACCGACCACCAGATCACTAGACGAGCGTCATGACACTAACAAGTTACTCATATAATAATCTGAACGTAAATTAGAATTTTTAAAATTTCATTATAAAGTAAACATTCTAAAGAAATATTATAACAAGTAATTTCGTCTGTTTTTAATCTAAACCCACAACTTTTTACACATCTTAATATCTTTACAGCGTATGCGTATCGATGCATCCACCCTACTACTTCTACCAACCTAATTATGGGAGTATTTTATTCCCACGCTCATTCCACATTGAAGTTGAAAAAATATAACTGGTTCAGATTTCGAACCATGAGACATCTTACTAAAGCGACATTATTCGATCGTCCAGTTGAATTTTTGTAAAATCTTTCCAAACATTCCACGGATTGGAAATAATTTCGAACGTTGTTCAACTTTAATGGAAACAAACAATCAGCCGAATAGAAGTTAATTTACATTTCCTATTAGATACAACGTTGATTGATTATACTTGAAAAATAAAACTGGTACAAAAATTATTGCCTAGTTCAATTTGTGATTAATTAGTGTACATGTTAAATAAAAAAAAATGCCATATTTAAAACAAAATATATACACCTACATATACCTTGAAAATATTTACAATTCATTTTTTTTTGTATGTATATACCTTCACCAAAAAGAGTTACGATTCTTGTATGTAAGTCATTTAATAATGATAAAACATCACACTAAAATTTTCTAAAAAATAGTTATTTTTTTAAATGAAGTCGATCATTTTTCACTTCCCAATTTTTATGCGTATATGCATTATTTTGAAATGATAAAAAACATTTATTAGTTAGTTTTTTACTAATTATTATCACAAGAGGCAATGATATTACTATTATATCCCCATTTAAATATAATAATTTCATTGTGTATCTGTCCGTAACGTCCGTAACCTAATTACAACTATGGATAATTTTAGTGTAAAACGCAATCAGCGCGTAACACGCAATGGCTCATGCTTAACGCAACGGTCACCCACCAAAATACCGGGATTTGTACGGCTAGTGAAATAGTATCAAAGTATGATTCTCTGATTATTCAGTTGACACACGATTAGTTGAGAACACTTATTTTTTTAGTCATTTTTAATTCGGGCAATTATAATTATTTTATATATTTATTAATATAGTAGCCAGGGTACGGCCGGAGCTTTTTTTTGGAATTGAGAGAAAAAGTGAATTGACAGAAAGAGATTAAATGAAGAAAGATACACAATACAGCGTGCATCGTTATATTTCACGGCCCTTTACTGACTACGATGTGGCTTCACTACACTGCAACAGCAGAATTTTGCGGAACCATGTGTTACGCCAGGAAATACGGGCTCGAAATTAAATATTGTATCAGTATAAAATTAAAAATATTTTAAACTAAATGTTAACACATAAGATCATGTCATCCTCATTATAAAATCATACCAAATATAATTATACATATCTTTGATTGCATACACAATGATATTATGAATAGTAAATATACTTCCGTGGAATATTTGAAGTAGCATAAATATCGCAAAAATACAATTGATTGTTGATAATTTTAAATGAAACTTCCAAGTAAATAAGATTTGTAACTATCTCAGGACATTATTGGTTTAATTTTAAAAAATTCACTTGCATATTTTTCTGTAATTAAGATAAATTATAGAAGTTTCACAGAGATGAAGCTATTTGTATGAGAAACGTGTTTGGAATTGTTATATACGATGGCCCTTAAGTGATCGTAAGAACATCCAGACATCATCAAATTTTTGAAAATTGTTTGTATATTCCAAAACCTTTCGTATATTTGAAAAGACTTTGCTAGAAACATCTGTACTATACATAATAACACAGCTGGTAATGATATCTATATATATTTTAAATTGGAGAATTGAGCAATATCCTTTTTAATGTATATATGATAGGTAGTCTTCCGAAATATTAAACATATACTACTTTTATAGACCAGTATATATTTTCACAATATTTTTGTATCTATGTTCTGAGAACACAACAACTGGATTTGTCCACTGCGGGATTATTTTTTGTGTATTAAATGTTTATACTTTTAGTTATCTTTTTATTCTTATTTACTTTCTTTCTTTTCTTTCTTCTTATTCTTTTAATAACGCAACCATAAAGTTAAAGGAGTCCCAATGAATGGAATGGCTACTTACCTCAGAACACTATTGCCGTACTAATATACATAATTGCAATCTGATTAAGAAGGAGGACGGTACTAGTGTTAAGGACATATAAAGAAATAATATTATTGTATTTGAGGTTTCAAAAATAAAGTTAATACAAACAAGTTAAATATTATCACTTGGGAAGGATACAATTTTCGATTATACCCTAAACCTTTTGTAGACAACCCAGAATGAAGAGGAAGCATGTTCTAATTAATCAAGTTACAGCCAGATGGTAAATGGTGGAGGAGCCAGCCGCGCCACGTTTGCTATAAATCACCTATCGTGCATAATGTATAGTATTACCTACCTGCATATGTATGTGTACATTTATATATGTATGTAAATTCACCATTCACTTAAGCTAGATAAACTGAAAAAGCAAGAAAATAACAAATCCATCATGAACTATTCCACCATTGATGTAAAAAATTACGTAACTGTTGTTATTGAATCATTTTTGTACGTTATTTGTTTCAAATTGCACCCGAATCGGATTGGAAGCCATTGACACAAAATTTCACAACTTAATTGTGTTGCAATTCAGTTCTCATGTATTGGTTCAATACAATATAAATCAATTCCAAGAGAAATAATCTTGTCATTGATCTTGAGTGTGTTTATTATACAACGGCTCTCGTTGGACAGTTTTTATAATTAAATTTTTTTTTAATTATTTCGACGCAAAACGCAATTATCTATCAAAGGAATCTATGTTGAACGTGTCATCGAAGGAATAAATAAAAAAATATTATACACAATTATTTTAGTATATCCCATAACCCCAAACTGACATTGTTTTCATTAATTAAAATATTTAATGTTAGAGAGTTGAAAAGCAGAGATTATTTTGTTTCATTTATTTTAATCAAACTTTAAGAATGAACATTTAAAATACAAGTAGTTAAAAACATACATTTATTTAATCTTTAGAATATGCCTGCGATAAAATAATTTTACAAATAATCTTAAATATCACCAAGTTCTGTACTTCCATACATCCGATACACCTCTCCAAATCATTTTAAAATATGGATCTTTAAAAGGGTCATTATCGTTGTTTTAAAATATAATTAATAAAAGAGAAAATATACTTTCAATGCATGGATGGCTCCGAATGCTGGACCGTATACCTACTACTCCTACACTAAACTTGGCATGTTGAAACAGTGGAGATACGAAGGCTTAGATAGTCTGTAGTACCTAGTATTAATAAAATTAAGAACATCGGTATATCAGAAGTATCACGAGAATAAAATTATTAAAAATTCACCCAATCGTGGTGGCCTAGGTATTACGGACATTAACAGTAAGCTGGAAGAACAGCTGAGATGATACGGGCACCATCAGACTATACGGTAAAACAAGCAATATTTTTAGTGCCTCATCGACACTCATCCAAAAGAAGTTCAAAGAACTCCTGGATGACTAAATGCTTCAAAATTCTGCAGAGATGAAAGTGACACCCAAAACCCAAGAGCATACAACATCAGAACCGACACAAGCGAAGAGCCGACCCCAACAGCCTACCTAGGTTATGAGTTGGAACAGAGTCATATACATTGCAGAGTGTTTACTTAGATCAATATAAAAATAAATAAAAGCATAACTTTTCAATGACAGCTCCTCTGAGACGCCACGTGTATTGATCAAATTAAAAAAGAGAAGAGTTTCAGAAAGAAACTTTCATGATCTTCAAACAGACTCTAAATACAAGGCTATCTTATCTTGATACGATGTACGAATACAATGCAGAAGTCAGATTCATCAGAAGAGCGAAGATGTTCAATATCAATGAACTATTTTAAATAAGACGAAGGAAAATGAAAAATTGTTCAAATCTCATTAAAATTGAATTATGCAGTGAGACTCTACGATTATTTCTTAAAAAATAAATAGTATTAAAAATTACTTGATAAGTTTTGGGTTAAAATGCATAAATAAAACATCAAAAACGATTCGCTTTGATAATAACTTACAAACCAACATCTTACACGTAAAAATTGCGTCTTCTTTAAATTATTCGAAAATCTATTTTAATTTTTGACTTCAGTGTATCATTAGCAAGATTTCAAAAGCTGACAGGATACTTTTGTACGAATCGCATAGTAAATTATGAAGCGCAGTGAAAAAAAAAGTTTACCATTTCATTATAAATGGTTGAATAGAGATACATTATTTAAACCAGTTTTGTATTTTTATTAGGCAATCGCTTCGAGGAAAATAAATATTCCACTCAACATTTATCGGTATACGAAGAATGTCTCAATTGTTTAAATTTAAATTTTATTCATAAAGTGTTTTCGAAAACTAGTTTTAATATTTTTTTAATTACTCAGTTATCAAACTAATGATTTACATTTAATAATAAAATGGTTTATAAGCTTGGAATCATTAAATAACATACTTGTTAAATATATACATTTTATTTTAGAAACTTGTGATTTACCGGTCAATAAGCTCTACCCAAATAGGATGAGCATAATATATTATTATCGTTCTTTATTTCAGCAATAATATTGAAGAAAATATTTGGAAGTACACTTTCCGACAAAATGAGACCATCAAAAATCTCTTGTGCATTTTATTTATTATAATTATATGAATATTTACAAGTTACCTAAAATAGATTTTTATATTTTTTTATTAAATAAATAAATACATAAATATTCTAACTGACTATTTTCAAACTCAAATAAATGCTTTGAACACAAAATAACTTCATGGTTATCCGGAACGAGGTTCAATCTCTGACCAACTCGATGACGAGGTGAGTGTATAACTGCTAGACCAAGTAGTACGTCATTCGGTGGTTAAAGAAACAGCTGCTGAATTTCGGTATTCTTATTCAACATATTTGAAGAGCTGTTATATTTATAATTACAATCCAAAGTGTTAATTACTAATGACCATTGTATAAGAAAGAGAAAATGCAAGTAATATGGGACGTAGCTTTAGAAGGCAAATGAAATTAAAGTCCTGGACACGAGTTAAATTCTAGTACCGTTCTTAATTTTACAGTCGCTAAATATCTTCTGAATATTCCACACTTATTATTGAATGGTTACTTAATTCACACTAATTAACGCTGTCTCTATTGCTTAGATCACTTCTGATGAACTCCGTTCAATGTTCGTTCGTAGAAACTATTCGCCCCAGTATCTGAAAATTTTAATTTGCATAGATATCATATCGACTAGGAGTCAGTGAGGTGAAGGCAAAGGGAAAATGTCGCTTATATTATCCGCCGGGTTCTAAAAAATAAGAATGCAAAGTTTGGATCAGATCAGTCGAACAGTATACAGGAAAAATATCAGGGTGAGGAGGTGGGGTGAAAGGGGAGGAGGAATAAGTATGCAACATTGGAATCAGATCGGTCGAATGATACAGATTCGCATGGAAAATATACCATTGGAAGAAGGGAAGGTTTAGTGGGAGGGGGAAATGTCGACTATATTACCACCGGGTCCTAAAGAATGCAAAATTTGGGTCAAATCCCCAAATAATCCTAATAAATTTTCGGAAAATTTTTTTACAGAAAATTTATTAGGAGGATTGGGTGGGGTAAAAGGGAAAAGAAATGTTGCCTATGTACCCGCCAGATCCTAAAGAATAAGTTTGAAAAATTTGAGTCAGATCGGTCGAACGATACAGATTTGTATGAAAAATATATATATATGTGAAAGGAAGACGTAAAAGGGAAGGGGGAAAATTTCATTAGTCGCCGGGGCCTAAATAATAAGTATACAAAATTCGAGTCAGATCGGTCGAACGGTATAGATTTGCTTGGAAAATATATCACTTGAAGGGGGAGGGGATAGAGGAGGAGGGAAGAAATGTCACCTCTGTTACCTGTCGGGTCCTAAAGAATAATTATGCAAAATTTGGTCAGATCGGACAAACGGTGTAGATTTGTATAGAGAACAGACAGATATTGAGTTTTATAGGTATATATAGCGTGTGTTGCTTTTACGTCCAACAGATGGCGCTGTTTTACAAAAAAAATTTTTTTTTGGTATCGTTTTAATTATTTTGTCTCATACCAATATAAAGGTAGTTTTTTAACAACTGCCGCTTGGCATAGGGGATAGAATAATTAATAAACTGGCTCAATCTACTTGATGTACTTTTCAGAAATGTTTGATTTAAATCAGATACAACTAACAGAAGATAACGCATTTATAAAATCCCTGTGTTGTTTATTTTATTGTTTATTTACATTTGTTAATACAAGTTACTAATAACTGCCACACTAGGTAAAAACCTGTTCTGTGGTAATTATTCTCATATGGTATTTATGTAATATTAACAAATGACAATTAAAGAAAGTATAAGCATAAGAATGAAAGTAGATCAATAATAATAAAATAAATTTCAATCAATAATAATGGTATGAGATTGTATCGTAATACATTTTACACACAAAATATTTAATAGAGGTAGGTTTTTACAAAAAATCAAAAATAGATGTCGCATTAGTGACATCTATGTTCATTTAAGGGGAATGAAAAAGCTTTGGTTGCCGGCCGCGCTGAGGATTTTTGCAACACATATACGAAACATGCCATATAATTTAAATATATACAACTTCCAAAAAAACTAGTAGACATGGTATTTTATCATGGGTGGAAAAGGCGAACGTTACATTATGTAAAGTGATCACTTAAGCCAGCCGTACGATAGGTCGTAAGCCCTATGTACACCCAAAGACTTCTATACCTACTTTCCCATTAAAATATAATTTCGTCTCTGTGAGACATCTATGATATATTGATTGATAACTATATTAATTTATATTGCATGTATTATCCCAAAAAAGACTTCACTTATTTGTGCGGTCAAGCAAAAACGAACTCTATAGTTATCTCTAATTTAGTCGACATCAATTGTTGTGGTTGACTTCAATAAAGCTGGATATATTTTTTCTGCCTTAAAAACTGATGTTAAAAATGCAGATATTTCAGGACTGACGCAATTTTATAATAATTTAAATAGTATTCTATTCACGACATCTTCCGAAGTGAGTCACTGTTAGTGTGGCTTAGTAAATATAAGATTAATGACCCCGTTGAATGGGGATTTTTTTACGGCGTCGGATATGTTTAATTATACATCTGTGGATGATATATTCAGAGATTATGTATAGCCCGGGGCTATCCCATACCGTTATATAAATGGCGGACTTTATCGCACTTCTTTAATGCTCCAGTCGATTTGATATATTCAATAAATAAGATTGATTGCGCTTCTAGAAAAATGATTGTGGAAAAGCAAAATAAGTACCTATCTAATCAATATTTTGGTAAAAAAATATCTGTGTGAGAAACAATTTTGTTACGACTATTTTTGAAAGAAGAATTATTTTAAAATTCAAAAGATTAATCAATTAAAATATTCTTACTATTCATATTTTATTCTGGTATATACTTGTATCTACTCTTCTCAATCTCTTTTTTAAATTATTGCTTTGATGTCTGATCAATGCTTTGAATGCAGTCACCGAGGATTACTAATTTAGAATATACTGAATTACAAATTTTATGTATCTAACCCTTCCAAAATCGTGTTTTCTATACATTTAAATTTTTTATTTTTATATTTTTCCTATATAATATCGAATTCAGTACATTCAAAATAAATAATCTTCGATGATTAATTTTTTTGGATATTGCTACTTTTGCTTTTATAGCCCACGTATTATATAATCTCCTTCTGTGTGCGACCACACATCAAATACTTATACATAATACTGTCAACTTGAACATTTGCTCCTACATAAATATAAATGTACTGTTCATCAAAAGAGTGATATCCCCTTTTCCGACTTGTTGAATACATTTTAACACGCAACTAGCAATTTCGTTTACTCCTCGATTAGCTACTACCTCGTGCCAAAGATAGCAATGACCAAAATATTGTCTCGTAAATTACATACTGTAAAATTTAAAACTGATAGTTTACATTTTTTAAAAAAGGAGGCACATCACCGAAAGAGCTGTGAGGGAGGCACAGCTTGCAAATCAAAACAAGCGACATTTTTTCCGTTGTAATACTTTACATCATTATTTTTACATCGTTAGACAGAAAGTTATTTCGATAGTGGAGTTCATAACTCTCACATAGTTTAACCTTCCCATAGGAATAAATAATAATAATCATAGCGTAAAATTGCCACTTCAATAGACGACAAATTTAAAACGCCCAATAAAAAATCAAAATTTTTTTGAGAAATTTTTATAGATTGGTATTTCAATTTCACAGGGAAAACAGTTTTAATATTGCACACTGCATGGTGGTGGCAATGCTCTGCGGATCCCTTCCCAATCGCATCGTAAACAATCTCACATATTAAAATGTTTTCAGTATGCGTGCGGGCGTAAATTTGTAAAGTACATTTCGTTGGTCGTTTTAATGAAGGAGTAAAAAAATGTTCGGATATCGGGAGCCACGAACGGCCGCCCGTAGGGACAGCGTCACGCAAACAGTTAGCAGATACAAATGATGAGGAGAGTAATCAAGTGCTTGGGCACTCAGTAAAAATGAAATTTTATAAAAGACAAAACTCATTTTATTGGATGCTAATGAGTTGTTGCCATTTATGGATTGCCTCGTTTTGTATTCATAGAAATATTTGATGTACAAGTTATTGATAATTTTAGTAATCAGGGATGCTAGGAGAGCCAACTTTGAAACCCTTATTTAAAAATAAAAGTAGACGTTTTTGAATAAGAAATTGCTTCACATTTATTGTTTCAGAGGTAAATTTTTAGAACTCCATATTCACACATACGGAAATAAAAACACATAGTTATACACTTTTCATTTTTATGAGACATGTTTCGCCTTATGAGGTTAATATCAATCCAAGAATTTTACATTCAGCAACTTATATTTATATGAAAAAGATTTTACATAATTATAATCATAAGAGCTGAGAATTTCACTGCCAAGGTATTTGAACTGGGTTCCTTGTTCAGTGGGCTCATCACTTACTGAGATTCTGCACTCCAATCGGTCTTTGAAGCAAGTCATGCATTTTGTTTTCGCCACGGAGATGATCGTGCATGACTTCTCGTCTTTTGTAAATTGTTAGACTATCATGAAGGTAATTTATATCCAATATTAAAATTTCATTCGCTTTGACGCCAAGTCCAATAAATTAAAAAAATTAAAACCTTTCAAAAATTTGAAAAACTTTTATTATGGTTTAAGATTTTGTCATTTTATTTGGCTTGAATCAAAGTGAATGAATTTTTAATATAAGAAATATTTTCAAAAATGTAAAATTTGGTGTCGCTTATATCCGTAACTGTCGACGTGTACTCAAAGTGTTAAGAATTTTTATTATTCAAACATGAATGAAGAAGACCCCCTCAAAATTTTAGTTAGTAGTTAAGAGACATCCTGTATAGTCATTGAATTATTTCACAGATTCAGTTACCCAGTCTGAAGTGCAAGATTACATTCTCCATTCCTCCATTCCTTCTTCCATTCCTACGTTCTTCCGTCTATTCTATTCTTACTTATTTGACGCACAAAATTACGTCGTACGATAAGGTTTCGTCTATGGTTAACTAACTTACTAACCATCACGCTATTTCCCCGCAGGAGTAGGCAGAGAGGATGGAATGTTATATCTTGGAACACCATTTTTGCTTCGGCTACACTCATACATCTTCTCATGCAAGCTCTACGGTTGTTGAGGCTTTTAACAGGGCCATCCTAGAATATTTGTAATATTTGAACAAGCCAGGTCTTTCGCGTACGCCCTCTATTCCTGTTGCTTTCAATACTCGCCCCATACATTTTCTTAACCATCTTATCCTCGCTCATACGTTCCACATCTCAGTACTCCTTTCTTTATTCTGTCTACCACACTACAGCCAGCATTAGATTCACTTCTAATTTGTTCATTCTTCACTCTATCGACCAAAGATTTTCCACACAAGCGCCTTAGTGACCGCATTTCCACCGCATTCAGTCTACTTTCATTCCTTTTTTTCCAATTCCAGGATTCACTTCCATACATCAGATTTAGCACTAGAATGCCATTATGTACCGCTAGTCTTGATTCTTTTGACAGCTTCTTATTGGCCATAATGGCATTCAGAGCACCATTTACTTTGTTACCCGCAGTCACTCTTTTTTCGATATTGTTCTTAGCCTTGACGTCTCTACTAAACGTACTTCCCAAGTACATAAACTCAATTACTTGCTCTAAGCATTCGTTGTTTATAATTACATCATACTTAGTCATTCTTCTTTCTCTCTCAAACACCATCACTTTCGATTTGCTGACATTCATCATAAGTTCACTCTGCATGCATATATCGGATATCCAGGACACCAGGCATAGGAAGCCTTAGCTTAGCCATCAATATTGCATCGTCTGCGTATAGTAGGTGGGGTAAAGCAAGCTCGTCCATTTTATGGCTAAACAATCTAAACAAAAAGTCAATAAATAGAAAAATAAATATAAAATAATACTTAGAGACTTTTCATTTTTCAACTTTTATCACAAGGTTGCTAAACGTAGTAAATTATAATCAAGTAATATCCTGGAAAATACTATATTAAAAATGAGTACTTAATCAATTATATCATGAAATATGATAAATCATAGAAGTTTCCCAGAGACGAAGCTATTTATATGTGACCCAGTGCTTATGACCTAAGCCTTAAATGACTAAGCCAGCTCATACTGGTCAAAAGCCCTGGGCCACCCAATTAAGTCTTCCATACAAGTTTCCCATGTAACTATTTTCATGATACATATTTTCTATATAAATTGTCTCGTCTCAGTAAGACTTCTATAATTTATCTTAATTAATAATTATTATCTCTCTGTGGACAAAATCCATTGTGTTCTCAGAGCATAATATGTATGTATATGTAAAAATATTGTTGAAATTATATACTTATTATAAAATTATAGTAAAATAGCCGTGTTATTTGCGGATTGAAAATACATAATATAAAATCATTTCCTTGTTAATAATGAGTCGGATCTTGTTGAGCCAATTTCAAATTGTATAATAATTTCATAAATATGTAGCTGTAAGTTAGTTTACAGCCTTATCTCTCTATAACAACTTGGAAGTTATAATTATTCAAATTGGTATGGTGCCTTTTTAAAACCAACTTAGTTCTAAATGGCGCCAGATGAGACAGCCCGTTATAATTGATGTTCATACGCAAAATTAATATCACGTCACAAAACGCCCATCGCATGATGCATAGACCACCGCGGTACTATAATGCTACCAAAATTACTCAACTTCATAACATTCGCAGCTCTTAAATAAAAATAGTACCACTAAATCAGCTAGCATGGCATGTGTATATATGTTACAAAGTGTTAAATTTCGATAATGTATACAGCTAGTATACGGGGTTATTTGGAAAACATTAATAACCTCGCAGGAATACATTCCTGCCTTGATTATGAGTCGAAAATGTTTAAGCTATTATGACCTAATATCAATAGTTAAGAAGATATGCGACATCAAAGTTTGCATTTTTTTTTCAATATTCCTGAGTTATTTTTTAATAAAACGTCGGACTATCATTACAATAACTTATATCGAATATGAAAAATTCATTCCATTTAATACAAGTCAAATAAAAAAATAAAAACCTTCGAATTCCAATTGGAAAACATTCCAATTGGAATTTTTTCAGGGTTTTTATGATTTTTTTAACTTGAATTGAAACTAATGAATTTTTTGTAATCGATATAAGTGACTGGAATGATAGTCCAACTTTTA
This sequence comes from Agrypnia vestita, assembly GCA_016648135.1. Lineage (NCBI taxonomy): Eukaryota > Metazoa > Arthropoda > Insecta > Trichoptera > Phryganeidae > Agrypnia > Agrypnia vestita. Next base: position 62,770 of record JADDOH010001798.1, read on the forward strand.
CAAAAAATACGTCAGAAATATTGAAAAAAAAATGCAAATTTTGATGTCGTATATCTCCTTAACTACTGATATTAGGTCATGGCTGCTTGAACATTTTCGACTCATAATCAAGGCAGGAATATAGACCTGCGAGATTATTAATGTTTTCCAAATAACCCTGTATATGTCGTGGACCAAGTGATTATATGACATTATTTATAATGCCCAGACAGTATTTAAAATGACAACCCAAATCGGATCATTTGATAAACAATTATTAAAACTGAACTATTTATTACACTGTCCGGGCATTATGGATATTGCCAAGTGTTTATTGGGCAATTTGATATTTTAAGTACCAAGCTTACCACTTTCTTAACTGATACCAAAATGGAAGCCTTGTACCCAGTGCACGAACTCTGGTATAATGATAATGTTATGATAGAACGTTTAATGTTTCAGCCCAACCTACATTACCTTACATGGACCTCGGGCTGGACCCTCGCCATTTGAAATGCTGGGATGAACGTCTACCGACATGCTCATGTGGCAATCAAGCGAATCATAAACTCATAATTCAACATTTCTTTACGCAAATCTTATTCTGTTCTGCAAAGCATCGCTGCCCTAATGTATGTATATCATTTATATATTTTTGATCATACATACCCAATAATGTATGTATGATCAAAAAACGCGTGTCATCTGTGTGTTGGTGTTGCCCATAAAAAAAGAGGTGAATATATAAATATACGTGAAATAATCAATTATACCATATTCTAACGCAGGATATAAAAATGTATACGAGATCAATTTATTCTGAAATCAATGAAAATGAAGAACATTTCATAATAAGTCAAAATAAAGTAAACTTTTGATGTCTTTTAATTATATTTTTACAAATTCTATAGTTATAGAGTAGAGTATTATAACAATAGAGTTTTGACTAAGGTGAGTATCCGAAAGTTTTAAAATCGTGGATTTAATGATTTAAAGAAAAGTCTAAACAATTAAAACTTTAATTAATTACACAAATCCACTGGACACAAACATAACTGGAACAGTATTCCTTCAATTCCCGAGAATATTCCACTTGTCTATAAAATACTATATTTCTCCTTATTTATTAAGTGTCCTGTCGGATCCCTCCGACCTTGACAATCAACCGGGAGAAACCATCTCTGTCTTGGGTCAATTCGCTACTAGAATCTTTCGCACGCAGATAGGTAGGTACTTTAGTACTTTATTCGCTGGCTGACTATATTCTCGCGCGGGTCGCCCATTTTGCTTATCTTTGGTATTCACAAAGCGTCAACATCGACGTAAATTCTGGTTTCTGGTAAATTTTTAAAATGTGTATTCCAGTTCTTTCTTAAATCTTCTAGATTTTTGGAAGAGTTTGATTATGTTAAATTCTTCTCGATTTTAAAATCTTGTGACAATATGTATTTGAAGAGCGACATGTTTCACAGTGAGCACTCTCAGGTTGGAGCAAACCTGGGCGATTAATTATAGAATTGGCTTTTTTTGTAGGAGTATCTCACCAACTATGTTTCTGTGGTCCGCCAAGAGTATGATATTAAAGAAGACAATAGGATCTTCCTATTTATAGACATTTTAAAAACCAGTTCGGGACTTCGATTTAGCTTATATGGACTTGGGACCTGGGGCTGCTGACCCGAGAAGCATTTTGTTTGTGAAAAGAAAAGGATGCCGAATTATTACCCGAAATGCTCCGACTAACACTATATCTTAATTCACTCATAACTACGGTCATTCAACAACGTACCTACATTACGTGATTGATAGCTTTTGAACGAATTTAATAGAGATTAAGTTCTGTTCCAAGAATTCTACAGTTTTGACTATCAAATTATAACAGTACCTACCTACACTTTTTCTCGAACAGTTAACCAGATAGAAATTCACGATGTGTCTGTTTTATCTTTCAATGTATACACTCGCAGAAGACATTCCATCAACAATGAGGAACAAAAAAGCCTCAACATTTAGTACCAAACAGAAACTCGAGCCATTCATGTTTCAAGTCTGTAATAAATTACAAATTGTTCCGGGAATCCAATTAATCTTAACATTTACAAATAATCCCAGATGGAAGTCTGAAGTTATAAATCTATCATACGACGTTGAAATGTGAAGGTACTTGAAAGCTTGTTACATGCATCGGAATTCTTTCAGATACGTGTCAAACAAATACTTTTACTACATTCAAACTAAGAGAAGCTTTCTGAACGACTTTCTGTTCTCGCAGGATGAAGGTCGAACCCCTAACCGCTAGATCAGTATTATTTTCCAACCAGACACAGTATCATATATCAAAAAATTAGTTAAATTATTATTAATTAAGATAAATTATAGAAGTCATACAGAGACTTCTATAATTTATTTAATTAGATGGCTATTAATTATTAGTTTTATTTATACCGAATTACATTTCAGTCGCAATGCTTTTCATAATTAGGTATATGGGTATTTGCTAAATCAAATGATTAATTATTGGATAATTCTTTTATAATTTTTTTTTATTACAAATCTTATATATTTACATATTTGATACATAAAAAAATAGGTACATAATTTTTTTATCGTTGTATCTCTTCAATAAAAGACTAACTATTGTGTCTGGAGAGGGAGTTACACTTTTATATATATATTTTTTTTATAGTACATAAATATATACAAGGTGTTCCGTATCTCGACGTCAAGCCGAAATCGGGTGATAGTCATAATAGTTATCTAAGTCATTTGTTTTAAAAATTATAAGCATTTTAAAAAAATCAAAATTCTACACCCTGTGACGATCTTTTCACTCCTGTTGCTACAAAACTTTTTTTTTCTTCATTTTTTTATTATTATGTATTTCTGAATAATGCTTCTGTAAACTTTTGTCCAAAATTCAAAGCCAACTACTCCAGCTTGGAAGAAAATGTCACTTTTTGACCAAACCAAGTTTACAAAATCAATACTTTGCCCAGTTTTAACTGACTGTACTGGAAAAAAAATGTACTGCACGAGGTTGACAAGTAACTTCAAAAGTTGGTGCATTTAATAAGGATTCCAAAATAGTATAACACTTAGTAGATTATTTCTTAAATTATAGACAAAATAATTTTTTTTGTAATGAAACACAGTTTTGAATATTTTTTTATTTATTTAAAAATAATAATAATCTAGCAAATATATATATATTAATTTTTGTTTATTAAATAGTACATAATATTTCTCCCAGTTTTTATTTATTTATTTATGTGCGCACGGTGAATAGCACCTTTGAGAAAATTAGGTCAGAACAGAGAGACATCTTTTTAAAAAAAAATAATTAATGTGCACAAGAAAAGCAATCAAAATAATAATCACAAAGACAATACACATTTAAAAATAATAGAATAAAAAGGCAAATAATTAAAACATATACACAGAAAAAAAATTAAACGAATAAAAAGCTATATGATGTGATAAATGAATAAATCAACAAACTTATGAGTAAACCAGTAAAACATTTTTCAGACATTACTTTAAGAACCAATGTATAAAAATCGACCACATATTTCTTTTGAAAGTATCAAGCTCTCATGTATGTCATGCTATGTCGCAAATTAGAGTAAGAGCCAGCGACCGCCACACTTGCGTTATAGTAACAAACCTGAAATATTTTCTGTACATCTACACTATAGTAGGTAAGAAGGTTTGGATATTATTATTATTAAGAAGGTTTGGTTATATTAGTATTATTTGAGTTTGGGGGATTTTGGCATCACTAATCAAACAAACGACCGCTCCGTCGCGCTGTACATCGGATACGAACAGGTCCACCATCCATCTAAGTGATAACATTACGACATTAGAGTTCGGGGGATTTTGGCAGTTAACAGGTAATACAGGTACAAAAATAGGTGTAAGTAAAGCGTTAAAACATAAGGTATCGGGTTATATTGATAAATAGTTTCCCGAATAAAATATATAAAATTAAAATTTTTTTAATATAACGTAAATGACATGATTATTTATAGAGCTTCAAAGCTGGTGGAAGAAATGACCCGCAAAAAGCATCTAGCAATGATTAATATGAGTGTATAGTACTGTCCCATAAAATATATTAAAAATCAGGATTGTTATTTTCACGTTTCACTTATTCATTTTTTGTACCTGTATTACTTGTTATCTGCCAAAATCCTCCGAATGTCATAATATCTAAACCCTCTTACCTACTATAGTATACATCCACATAAAATATTTCAGGTTTGATATTATAACTTAAGTCTGGCGGTCGCTGGCTCTCTAGCAACGAGTACAGTACATATACAAAGACTAGTCTTTGTAGTCTTGGCAGTGATGAGTGTAGAATATATATTTTGCGCCCATTGTCATTGAGACCCTAAGACATACATATTTTAGAGAGAAGATAATTTAATCATTTTATGCATAAGTGTATTAATTTCCTTCTATGTGACAAACTTAAGATATTGTATTCTCTTATAAGCATATTGTAAATAATTGAATAAATTGATAGGTAACTTTAATTTAAAATTATCATAGGTCATCAAGTTCTTTTTTCTGTTTTAAGTTTTTTGAATTATGCCATTAATTTATACCGTGTGCTGGGAATTCTCGTGCCAGCTTACGAACCATAATGAATCCTTCTAAGAATATTCAGCAACTCTCTGTAGTTACTTTTGTTTATTTTCAACGCATTTTGCTTAGGACGCAAATTGCAGGCGTGGGAAAGGCAAAAATCGACAGATTTCATACACCGAACGAATCCGACGATAGGAAACCAAAATCATTTTAAATTATTTCGTTTTTTTGAGCAAACGCGAATTAGCCGATACCTTTTCTGACAACCAAAGTTTTGAAGTTCTTCAAACTGCTTTTTTATACAATGGAGATGATTTATTTAAGTGCGTTGCAATAAATCTTAGATGGTTATTTTATATAGGTATCGACTAGCGACCCAGCCCGGCTTCGCACGGTACAGTTTTGTTTTTATAGTAATACACTATCAAACATACTAATTTCGTTATCTGTCCATCCGTCTGTTCCCGTAACTTCGTGTAACGTTCATAATTTTGTTCGAATTTGTTTTTTTGTCTAAAATAACGGCCGGAGATTGGGGCTTGAACCTCGGGCCACCAAACCCGAACCGGCCGTTTCACGCGTGTTGCCACGGCCGACACTCCGTGGAGCTCCAAAAAGATGTTATAAATATATACTAGGGCTTAGTAAAGACACGAACCAATGTTCCGTCATTTTTGGCGGGATACAGCTAGTAATTAATAAATTGCGGTTAAATTCAAAATTATCTAATGCAACAGGAACGAATACAGTTACAACAAAATTCAAAATGTGAAATGACAATCAAAATGAAGAATACAGTCGAATATTCACAATGGAAATCATTTTTCCATGTAAGATGTATTCCAAAAAGCCATGCAATTCATATCCCTGATAACTTATCTGTATGTCATATTTGTTACAATATGGAAACTGATGATAATGGAGACCAAAGTGATTAATCAGTAGATAAACTAAAATATGATATAATTTAGAAAACAATTTAATCTTGCATTTCTCTTTCATTTTTGTTGCTTTTCCAATAACTGTAATTTCGGTGTTCAATAACTGAAAATTTTGCTCAATAACTGTGCTTTTTACTATATAATTACAATTTATTTATTTCCAAATTACTTTAACTGATATTAAAAAAAAAATGTTTATTCAAAAACTTATAAAATAATTGAATAGATGGTATTTATTTCAAAGCGCAGTTTCATTTCCTGGAATTCATGTACTCAATCAAAGAAAAAAAATGTACCATAACTATACGGTCTCCCCTATCTAAATTTTTATCAATATTGAAAGGGTACCTAGGGTACCTGCGCCTTTTTTTTTCAAATAATTTGTGCGACTTCGAATGCAACGTTGTGTCAAAAAGAACTTTAGAAGATTTATGATTTTGGACAATCGAAAATTTACATTTTTATTTATATAAATTAATAGTAGGTAGGTATATGAAAACAAATTACATATACAAAAACATCTTCGTAATCGAATGCAACGTTGTGTCAAAATTTCTAAGCAATCGGTGAAGAACTTTCAAAGATTATCGATTTTGTACAAACGAAGCAACGGCCGGGAACACCCGATATTTAATACAAAATTCCCAAAAATCATTAAGGCCAATAATGACCACAGTACCCAAATTTAGACTTTGACTTACCAGACCTCACTTGGTAATAAGCTTCCGATACGAACGGACGTGTACGCACTGCCCCTCATGACGGAAATTTATTAACAAAACAACCTGAAGATGCCTGTTGTGATTCAGGCGAAACGTCGGTTGACGAATGGTCCTTCTGAGGACCAGATTTTGACGCGGGTTACCCCCAAAGAAATTAATACTTAATTGGTCGAAATTGCTGGAAAGTTAACCATTATACCTTAGTTAAACATTTAATGAAATTTTATATACAAAAATGATTGGTGTAAAATATCCTTAAAATATGGATATATAAAACCAGTGTCTTAGGATCTTGTATTTCGTCTCATCACATGTCCGAGATATTGAAGATTTCCGAATTTTATTGTTCTAATGGGGATTAATATCGTCTCCCCTGACTAATGCTCGAGGGCAATATAGAAGGAAGACAGGAAGAAGGTAGAAGGCAAATTTCCTGGCTGCTCAATATCAGAGAGTGGACCGGAATGGGACAGGTTTCGGATTTGTTCCGGGCAGCGCGGGTCAGAGAGGTTTTCGCGCAAGTGATCCCCAAAGTCGGGGGACCTGACAAGGCACAAAAAAAAGAAGAGGAAAATAATTCTAAATACTTATTTTTGTTTATTAATCGGAACCGTAACATTTTGACTAGTAGCGCTGTCCATCCAGCTTCGTTTGAGGACTTTTTGTAGATCCATATCTCGAACGCTTCAAGACGTCTTATCAATTATTCGGTTGGCATCCATACATCCATTTCATAAAATAATATCGAGAACAGGTAGCATCTTACCATTCACATTCACATTTGTAATTTAAAATATTTATAATTAATCTCAGATACGTAAAAATGAATACACTGAAGTTGCTTATGTCTATAACTATTGATACGTTAAAATATTTTCGAGTATTAATTTAAGCACCTATAAGTATTGTGGACTAGCTCTGTTACACCCTGTATGATTAAAGAGTAGGTGCCGGTTTATCTATCAGGCTGAACACACGTATAGATGTGTGCTAAGTGGAGTTTTCGACAACGTCAGCAGGCGAGATCAAATCTTCGAGAAGGAATTGGAACAATGAGTATTGTGGCTGGAAATCGCCACTGTTATTACGCCCGCGGAATGACAGGCCGGCAAAGGCAATTAACGAGAGGTGAGGTCAATAAGCCACTCAATGGTCTATTTGCTACTGCTTCGTGCCGAATGCCGCGCTGTGTGTATGTACCGGTACCACGACAACCACTTTTTCTTCAGCTACAACAAGGACACGGCGAGACAATGATAAATTTATCATTCACCCGACATGACTTCATTCCAGATGTCAATAATAAAAGCTTGCTTGTAAGGAATTTGTACTGAATTGTGTTCGGAGCAAAGGCGTTCGTTTGAGATAATCATTCAAAACCTTTCATAGACCGGTGCGGACTAATAATGCGACATTTTATTGTATTATAGTGATTTCTGGACAGAAAACAATCAATTATACTAATATTGCAGGGGCACGCGGATATTATGCAGAGATTTTTGTTGCCTATAAAAAACTAGATTTACACCGCTATCTTAACTTGATTACTTAACAAGCCTTAATGATTTGCTACAACTTTTTATATGTTTTTGTAATGTATTTTAATCCAGTAATATATTATCTATAATAATAATCTAAAATCGACAAAAATGCACATAATCGAAGTTTTCCAAACAATTTGAAGATTTTGGAATAAACTAGAAAACACAATTTTTTTCTCAAAATATCGTGTACGCGGCAAACCTGTCGTTATTTTTACAAAAGCGAAGCCTTAGAAAGCGAAATAGATAGCGGGCGATACGACTAGAGTGGGGTATGTCCGAAAACTTCCAGTGCGAACCTGAGCGATACAAATGAGGTGCATCAGTATTCCAAAATACATATCCAGTTTTGTTCGTGTCCGGTGACTTTGATTTTAAATAAAAGTAAGGACATTCTTCAAATAAAATGTTTAAAAAAATTGTGCGACCAATCTAATGATCTGGAAATTAAAAAACGTTAACTTTTCTGGAAAACTCCTGCCTGTTTTTTTTTCAGACAGATTAGCGAGGCAAAACGTTGTCATGAGCAGTTCAAACGTTCCAATCTCAATATTTGATAGCGTGCTCGATGCAGTCATTTAATTTCCATGGCTAAATCGGTACTCAATATAATGTTACAAATTATGGCTGGTATCGACGAAATGAGACAATTAGACAAATCCGAATACCATGTACACGTGTCAATATTTTGATGTGGACATAAATCTATATGAGTTGAGAGTTCCACGACAAAAGGTCCGCGGACATTTCGTCCAACGACAAAAGTTCCACGCGATATTAGATCCAACAAAATTTCGAATATGACCTTTCGCAAATTCTGTTTTGTGACTGGACTAGGAAACCATAGGGCTTAGATGCCGATGCGAGACGCGAAAATTGTTGCATTCGACCTTCTCTGCTTATCCCTACCGTGAAACGGCGTGATGGTATATAATCAACATAAAATAACTTTGTATATTAACTTGAGTTTTACTGTTTATTGCCAATCGGTTTCTATGCAGTATCTGTCCTAGGGTTAGACATTGTTTCGAAAACATAAACATTATTTTATTTCGAGTATTAAATTTATTGAGTATTACCTACATTAGAGAGAGAAAATATATTGAGTATTAAAATGTCAAAGTTATGGCTTTAAATATTACAAATAATTATACGTGTTAGAGAATAATTATTACAAATTGTCAATAATATAGTATGCAGAGGCATTAAACCGAGGAGTGTGGGCATAATTTATTGATCCGATATCTTTTGTTTATGAGCCCGCAGGTAGCCTCTTCATCCGTCAATTCCTCACAAAGCCGTACGGGAGCAGCAAGGGGAAGAGAACACGCGTAGGAGAGCGAAAACTCGTTCGTGGGTGCCCTGTGCTTTGTTACTACATCGTTTATATATTGATTTACAACTAAACAATTACTCGTGTCGTCATGGTTTCAGGGTTTTAACACTTTTGACATCAATTCCCCAATTATAAAAAAAAAACTTTTTACCGCCCCGATACCAATTTACAGCACAATGTCAAAACTATAAAATCTTCACTTCCTACAATTATTAATTATTATATTTTTTCAATTGATTGAGCAACATTGTAGATTGACATTTTATATTATTAATTATAAATCTTTATTTAGTTAATAATACAAGATTATCATTAACTAATATTTACCAAGCATACATTCAGTTTTGACGTGACGCGAATATTTTTTGAACATTTTTTTCTTCTTTGTTTTTTCACATTCTATGGTGAATTATTGTATTCCTTTGTAATATATAGGTTTGTGTATTTCTTGTCCTCCTAATTGGTATGCTTATTTCGTTTGTATTTCTTGTATTGTGTCCATGAATACCTGTGATACGTACAATTTTATTTTTGCATTCAATAATTAAATATTTTATGGAAACCATTGTTTTGAACTTTAGTTCCTGTTTAACTGGGAGCCAATTTAAGGCGGCACTTTCACTGCAAATTCATTTTTCGGCTCTTTTTTACGAAAATGAGGGTTTTTATTATTAATTTATATCATAATGTATGTACCTATATGCTAGACCGTAATTTTTTTTAGGGCGATAGCTTAGATAAAACCTTTATTGTTAAATAAAAGTAATAAACTAAACGCTTATAAACAAACATATTTACAATAATTAAGAAAATATAAGCATTAATCGACAGTCCGATGCCAAAAAAATCGTTTTTAGTGTCTTAGGCGAGATTAATTTTCACTGAATATTTATATGTAGGTATGCAGAATATGTTTTCTTGTGAGTTTAAACCTAGCATTATAATGAATAAACCGTACTAAAATAATTAAGAAATTTTCAATATTAATAAAGTTATAATTTTTTCTATTTGCTAGAAACTTTTACGTTTCTTCTTGATTTTCAAACGCTTTTTTTTCATACAAAGAGATGATTTTAAACAATATAATAATGTAATGTATAATAATGTAATGTATAATGTATTTACGCACGCACTTTAAATCTTCTAACACTGTTTAAATGTAATTTTTTTTAAAACACGTTAACTACTTTTAAATAATAAAAATTTCAAAGCACGAAATATATGTCAACAAATGGCGTATTTTTCACATCAGTCTTCACATGCCGCATGCTGCCGGTAGAAGCACATGTCAGTTTACGGCTGCTCATTATTTTTGATTTAAAATTAGTAGAAGACGTATAGGTACCTATGTCTAATTTGCTTTAATTTGAACTCATATTGTATTATACTATCGAATGCAATTGATATCTCCCATATAATAAGAATTTATATATTTTTGTCGAACGTTTCATTATTTCAAGCCTTAATTAATAGTGCGTCACTTATTCCGTTTTGCACTATGAGTCCAGCCTCGACAACAAATTCTAGATTTCATACGAGTCAAGAAAAAGACTACATGCCGTGTTCGTGCGCCTTGGTGTCTAACGTGTAATTTTTTTCGTATATTACTGTATGATTTGAAAAATATTGCAGCATTATAAATATGTTTTCTAAATTCTATTTAGAAAGTAATAATTTGACTTATAATTCGCCAAAATAAAATAGGAGCATTTGTCTAAAGTTAAAATAATAAACATTTTGATACACGTGGCAGTCAACTCGTAATCCTCGGAATGCTCCGGGCGCTTCCGTATATACACAATTCGGGATTTTAGTCAAATGGTCAAGAAAATGGCTCCATTTGCAACGCATGGGCGTGGGCGTAATTATTTTGTAATCGTAATATTACGATACGCATTGATTTAAAAAGGAGGAAAAAATATTAATGTTTCTTAAATAATAATTCGATTCAAATAATGCACGAGCATTTGTCAAAAGTTAAAATAAGTAAACATTTTGACTATTCCGCTGGGCACGAGCTGCTCTCGGGTGTTTCCATATATTTTTTGTGATATTCCATGTTAAAAAAAACAGGACAAAGTTCTCAAAGCCAAAAGTGAGGGAAAACAAAAGTTAGATTCGAGCGGTATAGATTTGCATCGAAAATATGTCAGGGTGAGGGGATAGGGTAAAAGAATAGGGGGGGAGAATGGGGGTCGCATATATTACCCGCCGAGTTGTTAAGAATAAGTTTCCGAATTTTGAGTCCGATCGGTCGAATGGTACAGATTTGCATCGAAAATATATCAGCGGATGGGAACGGTTGAAAGAATATGGGGGAAATGTCAAATATGTTACCCACCAGGTCCTAAAGAATATATTTCCAAATTTTGAGTCTGATCGGTCAAACGGTACAGATTTGCATCGAAAATATGTCAGGGAGAGGGGAATCGGTATGAGAATACGGGGGAAATGTTTCCTATGTTACCCGCCCAGTCTTAAAGAATAAGTTTCCGAATTTTGAGTCCGATCGGTTAAACGGTACAGATTTGCATCGAAAATATGCCAGTAGGAGGGGAAAGGGTATGAGAATAGGAGGGAAATGTTGCCTTATTACCCGCCGGGTCCTAAAGCATAAGTATGCAAAATTTGAATCGAATCGAACAAACGGTGTAGATTTGTATAGAGAACAGACAGACAGACAGACATTGAGTTTTATAGGTATAGATTTATACCATCATTATACATTATTAGATAAATTTATACTATTATTATTTATATGACAGTGTGCAATCGGTGTAATAATCCGAAAACCACAATTTTGAAGTAGATTCATTTAATAGATTCAATAAAGTTTTTTGAAAACAGTATGGTACTGTAATGAAAGGTTGAAAGTTTTTAATTTTCTTTATTATTTTACATGTTGTTTATGTATAAAATGTACTAACGTAAAGTAAAGGATCTTTCTGATGAAAGAATTGGGTATTTAGTTTTCGTACATATATTTTTTCGTATAATATTTTGTCGTATTGGCAACTGGCATACATACAAAATTGTTAAAATCAATAAAAATTGCACTGCATGACATTTTCTCATGGCTTCTTTCGCTATTTTTCTCTATTCTCATTGAAAATTCTTTATTTATTAAAATATAATAATTTAATAATATAAACAGAAACTTTTAATAGGAATATTATTGAGAACTGCAATAATTTCTTCATACTAATATAATTATCAACTGGCTAATAAATAGAATAAAAATGCCATGCGACAATGTACGTAATTTCAATATTTAGAAGCAAATTGCAAATCGCACTTTTCAATATCGCGTAATAGACTTGGAGGTGACACGACCTTTATATAACTTAGCTCGTGAATATGTGTGGGTACTTTTATCCCGTATGAGGCAGAACGATCTTCAATCATGTTTGAAGTTGTGTGAGTGAGATATTCACTTTGAACTTGCAAACTTATGTTAATAAAGAAACATAATTATACCTATTTAGATGCAAGTAAGTACACTGGAAATATTCTTTTAATTTTTATATAGTGTTCTAATATAATTTTCTGTATTTACTTTCTCGCATCTATCCTCTGCAGTTAACGTCCATGATGATATGACAAACAAAAATAATCAAACATGATAATTTCGTTATATATCCGTCCGTCTGTCTGCCTGTCTGTCCGTCTGTAACTACGTGTACAGTTGCCGGCAAACTTCTTGAAATTTTTTGGCGTAGTGGGGGAATGCGCAGAAGACAAAATTTGGGTCTCTTTGGTGGAATAGTACATGCGCGAACTTCCCCCCATTACGCCATAAAATTTCAAGATGTTTGCCGGCTACTGTAACGTCCGTAATTTCGTTCGAATTCAGGGCTAAAACAAATTAAATGGCCGTAGATGGGGCTTTAACCCAAGGCCAGCAAACCCGAACCAGCCGTTTAACCACCGTTTCTCCGTGGACAGACAAAAATATACTATAAATGTACACTAAGGCATAGCAAAGACGCGTTTTCTTAGCTTAGCTTAGCTCAGGCTTAGCAAAGAAAGTTTAGCAAAGACAATTTCATGTTTCGCCCAGCACAATCGCCAGAGTTTAAAATAGTAGCATTAACTGCCGGCATGGAAAATCAAAAAAATGTTTTGAATAGTTCATTTAAATATTAATTTAAATATAAAAAAAAATATTTTTAAATGTTTTGATAAAAGACGTTATTACTATTTCATGAGTGTCGGCTATAAATAACTAAATATTTATTCTTTAGGAACCGGCAGGTAAAATACCATCATTTTTGACGGGTTACAGCTAGTTGGACAGTAAAAGTTATTTCTATTATAACAGGTTCTTATGTTACTCTTGTTTCATACCTATTCTGTTAAATTTTAGTTGGTAGCGCTAGATATTATGCAACTTTTTTTAATGAGAGGCAAAAATTTGTAAAATTTTTATCATTGTGTTAGATGTAAACTAGCGTAAATATGCTTTTTATTTTAATAGATAAAATATGTCTGGCGTTCTTTATTAGCAAAAATACTGCAATTTTTAAGCGTCTTATCAGCAAAATTAACATAAAGAAATGATTTTTTTGTCGTTATATCTATGCGCAGTGCAGAAAACGTGAACCCCTTCGTCTGTAGGGCCACATATTTATATATACAAATATATACATATACACATATATACATATACACATACCCCTCAGGGCGCCATATTCTCTGTCAGAGTGAGTGAAATGCCAATTAACCAGGCGCACAGAACAAGCCTTGTTTTTGAAACTAGACTGCATTATTAACCATTGGTTTGATGTTTTAAGTCGCGATTTCTGGTCCAACGGCTTATTCATAAAACCATAAATATATTTTTATTTGATTTCTTTGCATTATTTATATCGTATACATAATTAACTTACGAAAAAATACTTAAAATTCGAAAACACAACGAAATGTGGTATGTTAAAAGAATAATAGGTGCGTGCAAAAGTATTTACATTGAAGAATGACTTTTATGTAGATACATGTTTTGTAAAAAACCTGGAAATATAATATTTACGTGACAGAATATTCTGATGTATTAAAATCTGAATAAATAAAATAATTTCGTTGTAAGTCTGTCCCGTAAATGTCTTTAACGTCCGTAACTTTTTATATATATACATACATTTTTATTAATATTATCATTATTATTTATAAATTATATTATTTTTTTAATATATAATATTTTTAATAAATAAATACTTATTCTTTAGGACCCGGCGGGTAACAAAGACTAATTTCCCCCTTCTGTCTTTGTCCTGCCTTCTCCCTACGATACTTTTCTATATAAATCTACACCGTTTGACAGATCTTCCCAAATTGTGCATACTTATTCTTTAGGAATCGACGTCATTTTTGAAGGGTCACAGCTAGTATATAGGTTATAGATATATAATATAGATGTAATATATATATAATATATATAAAGATATATATATATATATATATATATATATATATATATATAATATATATATATATATATATATATATATATATATATATATAATATATTATATATATATACTTAAGTGCATTGCAAGCCAAAACTGGTGGAAGAAAAACTCAGTTTTGTTTAAAATATTTTAATATAAATTTCTGATGTTTTTTAATATTTATAAATTCATTTAATTCTACAACAGATCATGCCGCCCAATTGTTGTAGCTAAACATATCATCTAAAATACCCAGGTTTGAGTAAATCACATGGATAATATATATTATATATACAGACAATCATTATTTCATAATCAGAGTATCGAATCCAAGACCCGAACTCCAGTCCAGAAAACCTCATTTTCGCTGAATTATGAGTTCTGTCAATATTTATAGATAATTTTTTAATATATATAATATATCTATACAGTTTGCAAATAAAAAACAAAACATTTTAATTGCATTTTACAAATCCCCATTCGTCTTAGTTAAAAACCTGAGATTCATTTAAAGAAGCACTTTAAAATAAAGTATAAGAAAAAATAATCAGAGGACGACCCACGGAAAAGAAAAATGGAGATGGACTCTACGAAGAAAATTTGGATAACCGATAGCCACACGTAATCGACAGTGCAGGACAAACAACAGTGGAAGACCGATATCCAAGCAATAGACACTCTGATTTAGATAAAGGGTATGTAATGAAGAATAATAAGAAGAAAAACGATATATTCTGAGATGCTAAATCACTTAATTATTAAAGCAAGCATTGAAAAGTTGGACACCGTTGTTGGGTAGGTACATAGTGTTAGTAATTAGGTCATGAAGATAAGGATAATAAAATATGTTCTACTCTCTAACAAGAAAGACATGGAAGAAGACAGTTGGACTTATCCAAAGTAGATTTCATATATCTGAAGTTGCCTTATATTTCCCATGGCTTTAGCTCTGTTTATATTCATTTACACTTATTCATCATTCATTGCTTGCACGCCAACATTTGCTCTAGGTTTCTTTTTTCAATTTGATTTCAAATATGTTAAGAACATCACCTGCAAATCTAAGATGACTCATGTTGGCCAAACTTACCAGTAAAACTAATGAAATAATATACCTTCTTCTTCAAATGTAGCAAATTTATTTTGTGGTAACATAATTATAATTAATATAAATTAACTGTGTTTAAACCACTTATTTATTGAAAAAAATCAACATGTTTCGAAGCCAATGGCTTCTTCATCAGGAAAACAAAAATAATATTTAAAAATCGAGTATAGATCAAAATATTAAAAAGTTATATATGGATATCTACACTCGATTTTTAAATATTATTTTTGTTTTCCTGATGAAGAAGCCATTGGCTTCGAAACATGTTGATTTTTTTCAATAAATGTGTGGTTTAAACAAAGTTAATTTATATTAATTAAATAATATACCGTCAAGAATAACTTTGAGAAGTTAAAAAGTATTCTCGTACATTAATTAATTTTGATATTAAAGTATTACTGCTACGCAACCAACAGTCAAGGGTTAATCTGTAATTATTCGGTCAAACTGATGCGGATCTCGAACACCTCAAACTACTAATTACAATGAAATAAACACATCAAATAAGATTTAAAATATATCAAGAAGTAATTAAGAATTTCGTCTCTTTTTAGCATATTCAATCGAATTAGGAAAGACTTAATAAAAAGGCTTCCATATAGGTTTGCCATGTAAATAGCCTCGTCTCTATTAAACTCCTATAACTTATTTAAATTAATAATCATCCCTCTATGGACAAAATCCAGTAATTGTTTTCTCAGAACATACATCAAAAAATATCGTTAAAAATAAATAAAAAATTGAGTTGTATTAAAGAGAATGAATTTTTCATATTTGCTATAAGTTACTGTAATGATAGTCCAGCGTTTTACAAAAAATAATTCAGAAACATTGAAAAAAATACAAACTTTGATATCGGATATCTACATAACTATTAATATTAGGTCATAATAGCTTGAACATTTTCGACTCGTAATCAAGTCAGAAATATAGTCCTGCAAGGTTATTAATGTTTTCCAAATAACCCTGCATATCAATGCGCAAGCTCTGCCGATTTAAATCGAGCGACAGTCATTTTGTCCAAATGTCATAAGTTTTCAAAAGATCAATAAAAAATATAAATATAAATAACAAGCGATGAAGATATAAATTTGGCGTTCTCCCAGTAAGGATTAAAATATCATAGAAATATGTTTTGCGTAAGTTTAAATTATTTGTTCATGTTCTTATCTATTAAAATAATATTTTAATATACTATTAAAATAATTATTTTACTATATATCGACATAGCTACTATGTTTTGTATCTACATACCTACCATTATAAACTATGCCTGTCTCAACATAGATATTTCTAGTGAGACAGGCACAGTCCAATCAAAATTTTATAATTTAATTAAACAGAAATAAATAAATAAAATAAAAATATTTTACCTTGATTATTTTTTTTTATATTCAAGTCATATAATATAAGAGGACAATTTATATTATTTTACATTGTACCAATTTATTTGTACCGAAAAGACGATTTTTTACATAAAACCACTGTGTTCTGCTAATAAGTGGACAAAAGACAGTTTATCTTATTTATTCTGATTTGTGATTAATACACATACAAGTACCTACTCTCTACGTATACACGTTGAAATATACAATTTACAGTAATTAAAAAATAAAATCCAAGATAAGTACGTACGTATAATCCGAAATTAACAAATTTTATATTTTAAATCAATTTCGAGGTACCGATTTGTTTACAAGACAAATAATAAAATACTTGATGGGTACATTACTACATCTATTTACCAAATTAGGTATGTGTTTAAAAATCCCATACTTAGGTATATAAATACAAGCTATAATCGGTAAAAAAGAGACTTTATATATTTAAGTTTCAGCTTTAAATTAATTTAGTTATATATTAATGTAAAGCTGAAACATATAAAAATACTACGAATCTAAAATGTAAAGAAATTATTTTTTATATTAACACACATAAAAATATAAATGAACTCACTGTTTCTATTAATCCAGATGACTTATGATCTCTAATTACTGAGATTGTATTTAATTTGCTTCAGTTTATTACAAATATCCAATTAAATGTAACTTTTACAACGAATACAATTTTCGTGAAATCGTAGTATGTTTATATTAGCGTGTAAACAGTAAACTGTAGTTGCTATATATTTTGTGACATAAGTCTCGTTGCAGTCACGAATTGGCGCTGTGTAAACAGCGCCATCTAGCGTAGCGAAGCGTCTTGATAGCGTTAGTTACGGACATTGTTACGACGAATATTGTCACATCGAGAATTTTGTATCGATCATAAATTTCTTGGATAAATTTTATTTGTTATCACCATTTTCTTTATAAATGTAAAATTAATAATCAACTGAGTATTTTCTAATACTGAGACAGATCTCAATGTACGGGATCATCATAATCAAATCCCGGTATGACAATTTTGACTCGGGATTGGATTTCATAATTGTAGATACCCGGGTTGCAGTCAATTTGTTTACCTTACCTTTGCAATAACACAGCTATACCTTGCTTGTAGGAATTTCACTAAGCATTAAAAAATATTCACGAATGTAATATATTTGGTAAATCTAAACAAGATCATTTCATTATGTTAAAATGCTAAAAATATTTATGAAAAAGATAAATAATGGGAAATAAACTGGATAAAACTCATTAAATTACATATATGAAAATCATATCCCCATAAAATGATTACATTTGCGTTATTGGCCATGACGAAATTTAATTATCTAAAGTAAATATTATAATAATATAACTTAAACGAGCTCGTATCGTTAACATTAAATTTTATTTCACATTAAGTTTTTAAAAATAATTAAACGATTTGATACGATATTCTTTTGTAATAATATAAATAATTTAATCCGTAAATGTCAGCTGTTTGCGTCGTTTTGATGTGATTTACGATTGTAATTTAAATATTCTTTAAAACAAAGATGCGTATGCGGAATGATCATATCGCAATAAAATTCATAATATTTTCTGTTTCATGCGTATGGTATGAAAATTGAAATAACTTGGTGTCGACTTAGGACCGAGCTCGAACCCCTGAACAATTCATAACCAGGCGATTATTCTAGACCAAACAAGTACGCTAATTAATTATTAACTTTAACTTGCAGTTGAATGAGATTTTATTTAGTTTGCTTGTTTGCCAATTCCACTGTACACGCTTAATTGCTGTGCAGGACTAGTGCCAATTTGTACATCATCACATTACATTAATATACTAAATATAATCATATTGCTGGAGCAGGCCGAAGACACTTGTAATTGGGGAGTTGGGTTGAGTTTGAAATAATTCTATTTTTAAAGAGTTAAGGTTGTTATTACGGTCGTTAGACATATTTAACTGTAAATAGTTTCGGATATTTTATATATCGGAAATACATACGGTTCGTATAAAATATCCGAAACTATTTACAGTTAAATAATTGTATTTTTGTTTTTTTTTTATGTATTTTTTACCCATTATTCTGTCAGTTTCGCATTAAAAATAATAAGAAAATAAAAAGATAGATAAAAAATTAAGAGTGAAAAATTGATTTAATTTTCGTGTATTTTTATTTTGTTGTTTATTTGACCATTTTGTTAAATGATTATATTTTTCATTTATTAATAAGTGTTTACATGAAAATAAGTATTGGGAAAATAATATTGGGAAAAATCCAGTGAGGCTGTCATTTAAATTAGAAATGCATATAGTATTGTAAATAGTATAATATCCAATGTACTCGTTATGTAATATCACAAAGTAAAGTCGTGGAATAGATAGCCTGCAATCATAAATATTAAAAATTTGACCGATATGCCGATTGCTTACTCTGGAACAAGGTTAATAAAATATTTTTATGCAAAATCCAACAATCTGAAGTGCCTGCGAGCAGTAAATATACTTTATAAAAATTAATTGAATTCTATACTCCTCGTTTTTCAAATTATAGGGAGGCGATTTCAATACCCGGCAGTCAGTGGTGTAGAACGGATTTATCTGTGTTAATGAAGTTTGTAAAATGCAATTAAAAGCCAATTAATAGATTTTAAGCCCTGAGGCATCCTTTAAAAAGACTTCAATACATGCTTCTCATTTAAATAACTGAGACTTTTATAATTTATCTTAATTAGCAATTAAAAGTAAATGTGTGATATTGAATTTTTCACTCACAATCAATAATACCGACACTATATAATTTTATATTGTATTATTCATATGAGGTAATTTTTTAAAATTGCTGGAACTAGGCGCGTGCAGTGCGTACCTTGAAGCATGACTTTTAAGCAGACACATATTTTGGAAAAAAAATTGAAATAAAATATTTATGTGACGGAATATTGTGATATTAAAATATGAATAATTAATGTGATGGGAATATTACGAGATGTATTTTTAAAATAGATTTTTTTTCAAAATATATGCTTACATAAATGTCATGCTGTAAAGTTCTCACTGCACGCCCATGGTTGGAACCTATAAATCCTGATGTATTGACATGCTTTCTGTAAATCTCTTTACATATTTGACATTATACATATTTTATTTATGGTGGCTACGTTAAGGTATATTTTTTCCCAAAATTGCATGTTTGTATATAATTGAGAGATATAAGAAGGTGAGTGCTTTTGTTTTTCACAGGTTCTTAAGTGTAAGGTTGTATGCAAAATTATGTCCAGATAGTGGAAGAGTGTGATATTCAGGGGTGGGGTGAATATTTTAATTTGTGGGACCCTAAAACGTAACTGAGCAACATTTTTTTTTACATTAACTTAGTGCCCTTATTTAACATTAAACTTAATATCGTTTTTCTCTTTCCTTTATTAAAATTACTTATTATTCGTAATAATTCTTTACAGTTGCTATTGTGTCCAATCTGCGTGTAATAATTTTATATTAGATGCAGATTGGATATTTGTATAATATGTACATTAAGAACGGTTTATAATCATTCGTCTTGTCCGCCAATAACTAGTTCACTTAACGTGTTTACAGGTGGGTATGTGCAGCGAGCACCAGTGCACAGTGGTCGGAGCGCCGCTGGCCGCGCGGTGACGGCCTTGCATTGTGCAACGCGGCGCGGTCGACCCACGTTTGACAGAAACACTTTTGATCATTTTAATAATGCAGAAGGCGATTTGACAGCCGGGCGGCGATAGTCAGAGACCGGTCCGAGAAATGTACGCTTTTATATTTGAATGAATTAATGTGTAGTTGGGCAGAAAATCAGTATTTTATATATATATAGTATAGAACACGTGTTCTTGACAATGGACATACAATAAAAGTTGTAATCGAAGTTGGTGATGGAGTATTTCCTCGGGTAAGAGTAAAATTTAGGTAGAAATTGGGTAATTTATTTACTAGATTTCTCATTGTCACGGGACGTGGCTGTGGGACGCAAAAGAAACACTTAAAAATAATTAAAGTTTTTATTGATTTACCAAAAGTCACTGGACATTTTTTTTTTTTAAATAGAGATGCGAACACGGAATTCGTGTCACATCAATATTCTTACTATTTTCAAATTAAGCTAAACGCTTGTGCTACGAAAATAGGACTAACTTGCTTGTCTGGAGTGAGATTCGAACCTGCGACCTTTGGATCCCGAAGCGAGAGTTATAACCACAAGACTAACAAGCTACATGAAGGAGCACTGTTTTTAAAATTACAGTCACCTAATTTTTCTAGAATATTTCACACTTATTATTAAAACTATTTCTTAATTCGCACTAATCAACTCTGTTTCTATCGCTTTGGTAACTTAATAGAATATCCCGTTATCTATCACTCGATTAATCACACTGGTCGCACTTGTGAAACGTCCACAATGACTCGATCCCCCGCGTGCGCGCTAGGCCTTTTATACCAAAAATGTTGGTTTCGCGATTCTTCGAGAACATTCTTTACATTTCTAGCGATTCCTCGAAATTTCCAGTACCCACGAGAATACTCCAGTTGATTCCAGATTGCTCCATAGTGTTACCGAGTGTTCCAGAGATTTCGAGAGACCTCGACAGTGCGCAATTCCTCCGGACTCTAGCATCTCGTTACAATATTAAGGTATTATTTATCTCATTACCAACGGTGACATCTGTACTGGCTTATGGGAATGACAAATTTCAACCACAGCCCGCAGTAGTACCTAAAATACTAGTCACATATGAAACTTTGGTGAAATCTGCGACCAATGACTACCTTCAGGAATGGTGCAGGTCACAGCAGATGGCGCCGCTCAGTTTAAACAGTGGTTTCATTATCAACGACACGAATGTCCTGCTATGAGTATAACAAAGTAGAAATAATACTATCAAAAATAAATGTATTCAATGAAGAAAGTGTATTGAACATAGAATGAGAACACTGAACTTCTCTAAAGCTAAACGTTCTCTTTGAAATATACATTTTCTGAATTTACTGAAGTCGGAACTTTAAAAAATATACATAATATCTTAATTTAGCACCCAGTATAAGGAATTTGATATGTGCAAACCTGCTATGACGAATTTGACCAAATTTGAAAGAAACGCTCCATTTCAAGGAAGGTAAAACACGGACTCGTTTAAAACCTTTAATATTCTGCATAAATCTGTATTTTTCAGAATTCACTAGTGACTAGTACATTGTGGAAATAGACTTCATGTTCGCGAAAAAATATCTATTATTGGCATTTACGTCACGGTCTTCTCCTCCTACCTACTTCGTTTGAACAATTTTGATAACCACTCACATAAAGGAATATTGTCACTTTCTTAAAATAAATAAAAAAATACTTTGTTGACTAAATAAAAAAATACTTTGTTGACCGTGGAGTTTGATCATTATTTTGAAGTTCTGGAGGAAAGAAGACGATTGCGACAAGGTTGAGCTTTTTATTACCTTCCCATTTCTCGTACATAGTCCACTAGAGTCATCCCATTATCCTCCGTCTCCCATTCTTTAATCCTGCGATTCCGGCAATTTGCATCTGATTCATGTGTATGCAAAATTTGAGCCCAGAGAGTGAAAAAGAAAACATGCTCGGTGCTTTCGAGATGTGGTGTTCGCGTTGTATGCTGCAAATACCATGAACGAATGAATATCTCCATAGGAATTTAACCTGGAGAAATGGCGTCTCCAACCAGGTAGGTCCAGGTCCGAGACATGACTGGAGCCTCATTGTTCCTTTCTCCATCATGAGCTCATTCACTAAGAGAGAAACATTTACTAATTATACCAATTTAAGAGAAATACAACTATTTTATATTCCTTAATTAAGATAAATTATTGAAGTCTCACAGAGACGAAACTACTTAATATGAAAAACATGTATGGAAATCTTCTTACAGAATAGCCCGGGGCTCACGACCTGTATGAGCTGGCTTAAGGGATCACTCCACACTATACAACCTTCAGCAATTCCATCATAAGAACATCCACACATCATCAAATTTTTGAAAGGATCAAAAATCTGAAAACTATACGTTTATTTGAAGGTCTTTAGTATTTTCTCACGAACTAGTATATATAGATTTCTCTATATATACTAGTTCGCTGTTCTGTTGTGTAGTTGTTAGTCTATTTCAAATTCCCCAAGTTTTCTTCACAAAATTCTGAAATAAAAATAAAAAATATAAATAAATTTTTAAAAACTTATTAAACATTCAAATCATAACGGTAGTTTTGCGCCACCCTGTATAAAAAAAATAATTCATTCCATTTATCAATCACAACATAATGAAGCACAGCTGTTTCCTTAACGTCAGAAGGTTATTTATTTAACTTCCATGTGCGTACATCGACAATCAATATGATCATCTAGGAATATTATATTTCCTAGTTGTGGGCACACAGCATCCTGGTACCCGGCGCATGTGTGACGGCTTTTACTTATCTCTAACATCTTGGTCGAGGATATCAAATATAATTTCTCGTTCAATTTGGTTCCCGCGCCTGCAGCACATATACATAAAGAGATATCTCTTGCCACAACTGGAAATCTGGCGTGGGTTAGCTTGCAAGAATCCATGGTAGGTTGAACTATAGAAAATTTCACCTAATCTCTGGATATAGAATATGTTTTGTGCATTCCTACTTACTAACTCCACAAAAAAATGGTATTCTGTTCACACAAAACGTGTATTATTTCGCGTTAAATCTTGCTTGGCTTAGACAAAATTCATCAAATGATCAAGAATGGAATAAAAACAAATATATGTACGTAGGTGGTTTATTTTTTAATTGCACATCTACAATTATGAGTGATGTACCTCTTATGGCTACATAACATATTAGCTGTAACCCGTTAAAAATGACGGTACTTTTACATGTCGGTTCCTGAGGAATAAATATTTATTTATTAAAAAAATGTCTATTAAGAAAAAATACTATAAAGAACAAAAAAGACAATTTTTTATTATAAAGAAGTTAGAGACGTTACACGAAGTTACGGGAACAGACAGACAGACAGACAGACAGACAGACGGACGGATGGACATACAACGTAGGTAGGAATCCGTAATCCTAAGCAGCACTTAAGTGAATGGAACTAATTCTCTCAATAAAAACATGATAAAAAATTTACTATTAGTACCTTTTAACACAATGGAGAAATTTCAGGATGTTGATAATATTATATTTAACTTAATGAAATTAAAATATATTTCAAAACACCGGGAACAAGAGATGACGTCACGCGACTTGCAAAACGCAAATTTAAAATTCTATAACTATGTTAGTTTTTGAGATATCTTAATTTAACTTTCAGACTTGTTCAATTTTACTCAAATTTTCATTTCCATTCGTTGAAAAAAAATAGGAAACCTCTCCATAAAAAAATAGGAAACCTCTCCATAAAAAAATAACACATTTTCATTTTCACTTGAACTGTATATTTTATGTTTAAACATAGAAACATTTCCTTTTTTATTTTGCTATTATTTTCAAATTAATTGTATTATATTTTTTGATTAATTATGTAAATATTAAGGAACAATAAATAATCCAGGATATTTTGTAATTCGTGTTTATAATCTTTCATATATTTGTGATATATTTAACTGCTTGTAGTTAAAAGAGACATAACAATCTTGATAGCAAATTGTTATTTATAATATTTTATTTTCAATTTCATATCCGTTAACATATCGACGGCTCCTACGTATAATATCGTAACCCACAAATCGACGATTTTGAGTTTTTTGTGTATACATATGTGTATTTAATTATATCTTTAATTCCAATAAAGAAAAAAAAATATTTTGCAATAAATAACATTTTCTTATTAAAAATTTTTTTTCTTTCTTGGTATTAAAGATATAATTAAATACATATGAAATACACAAAAAACTCAAAATCGTCGATTTGTGGGTTACGATATTATACGTAGGAGCCGTCGATTTATATATGCAATAATACGTAATAATTATATATACAAACATTTTGCGTCCATTAAAAATAATAAAAAAATTGATCATAAAAATATATTTAAAGAAAACTAGAACATATCCTACGGAATTACTGTTCAAAGAATTCAAGGTCCCAAATCTAGACAGCATATATAAATCCAATCCAACTCAATATTACAGTTGTAAACGTGTTGTTATTGACAATGGGAGAAATCCCGAAAACGTTCTAACAATTCAAAATAAATATAGTGGAATAAAACAGTGTTGTTTACCCTCATTTTTTAAAATATTAAAAATGAATTTCCACAAGGTTACAAACAAAAAACTTGAACATTTATCAATATTACAAATAGACAAAGAAACCATCAAACAAAAAAACACAAATAGACGTAGCAAATATACCTAGATGCAATAAAACAACCATGCAACACTACTATAGATACCTAGGAACTAAATATTTCAATATTAGAACTATACAACATTATGCAATGTTCAAAAAGTGCGTAAAATCATTGAACAATTGAATGATGAGATTTGTGATATTAACTTTAACATTCTTATTTTTAAATATTGTAATATTCACTTAATATATCTTAAATATTTCTATATATATTGTGAGGTTATCTAGTGATATAGGAGGAATCTGGCTTCTGGCGCATTTAAGAGGATTACTAAGAGTCGCACCAGAAGTCAGATATACAACACCTCACTCTCCGGCCAGTCAGCGAGACATGAGAGCAGTTGGATCACCGCATCTGCTTCCCCAGTTTCGCACCTCGTTCTCTGCGTTCGCCCTCCGTCTCAGCTACATCCTCGTGT
The DNA here is from genome assembly GCA_016648135.1 of Agrypnia vestita. Lineage (NCBI taxonomy): Eukaryota > Metazoa > Arthropoda > Insecta > Trichoptera > Phryganeidae > Agrypnia > Agrypnia vestita. The sequence continues at coordinate 88,624 of JADDOH010001798.1, forward strand.
TGTTATTTAGTTTAGATATTAGGTTTTAGTTTATTTTCCCCCTTCCCCTCCCCCTGACAACTTTTCGGTGCAAATCTGTACCGTTTGACCGATCGGACTCAAAATATGGAAACTAATTCTTAAGGATTCGGCGGGTAACATATGCGATATTTACCGCATATTATTTTAACCCTTCCCTGCCGCTGATATATTTTCGATGCAAATCTGTACCGTTTGACCGATCGAACTCAAAATTTGGAAACTTACCTTAGACTCGGCGGGGATCATATGCGATATTTCCTCCTATTATTTTAACCCTTCCCTTCCACTGATATATTTTCGATGCAAATCTGTACCGATTGACCGATCGGACTCAAAATTTGTAAACTTATTCGTTAGGACCCAGCGGGTAACATATGTGACAATTCCCTACTATTATTTTATCCCTTCTCTTCCCCTTGATATATTTTCAATGCAAACTGTACCGTTCGACTGATCGAACTCAAAATTTGGAACTTATTCGTTAGACCCAGCGGGTAACAAAAGTGACATTTCCCCCCTATTCTTTTCCTCTTTTCCCTCCTCCTGATATATTTTCGATGCAAATACCGTTCGAATCGAAGCTTTGTTTGCCCTCACAAATTTATTTTAAACTAAATTCTTAACCCGTGCAATGCCGGGTATAAACACAGCTAGTATTGTAATAAGAATGAAAATGACTGCATGAATAATCGGATATCACTGCACGAAAAAGGATATCAACGAATAAGTATGTACCTATATTAAAGATACATGTCAAAGATAAGACAAATAATTGATTAGCCCGGAACTTGACTTCTGGTCGTATTGCACAAAACCAAGGGACATTTTATGGAACAACTCCAACATTCTAATGGCGAAATTCAGCGCGATATATCGCGAAATAACAAAATTACTAACCACTATCTAACCAGATGGACAGCTAGAGATTTTTAAAGGAAAATTGTAAGCCTTGGCATAATAATGGGTTAAGTTTATTTCTAAAATTCTTTAATTTATAGTAAAATCACAAAAATTGTGTTTTGATGTATTTGATCATAACGATTAAAATACTGAACACGATAGATAGTCTTGAATCTACATTATGTGTTAAATTAATACATCTATTGAAAATAATGATATTTTAATGTGATCTTATTTTTCTCATAAATAAAGACAATGCATTCCGCACAATAATTTAATTTCAAGAATTTTTAGATATAAATTTAAATTAGAAATAAATAGAATAGTTTCCATATATGACGTCATGAAAATCTTCTGTAAAATTTTCTAATTGTATAGTAAAATATTTGATGCTTTATGTTGATGATAAAACCCAGTGTCATAACCATATTCATTACATCCTTTAATTTTCTTTTTTGTTACATTATATCTAGTTTATTTATCTTCCAGCTTAATTTATCTTTCGTTTTCACTTTCTTTCATTTTCTTTTTGGCACTTCATATTTTGTAAATTTATTTTCTAATATACTTTGATTTATTTTCTTTTCGTTACTTTCTTCACATATGACTAATTTTTATTATGTTTAAATTTACATTTTATTCCATCACTTATTAACTCCAGGAATCTTCAATGGGCACATAAAGTTTATATGTTTAGAGACATTACGTATTGAATTGTACTGATTGTTTCCTTAAACAAAAATAAATAAAAAATATTGATAATATGAACAACAATATGACAGGAAAACAAAAAACTTCGACTATGATCAAATTTGGGTCTTCAGTCCATGAGCCATATAAAATTATATAAATTTGTTATTAACATTATACGTGTATTGATTATATACAAATAGTAAATGGAAACTTCGCCATAAATCCAACGTATACATATAAAGACACACATATGACATCTAGACTGAGGGCCAATTGATATTTTTTCAAAAAAGGATTTTTAAAAATTTTTTAATTTTCTTTAAAAATTAATATTTGTATTTTTAAATTTTGATTTCGAAGTTTTAGCGTAGGTTGGATGCTAAGCGCCCTGCATCGGGAAGCAAGCATTCAACCTATGGAGGCTATCGGAAGCCTCTTCAAAAACTTATTTGTAAATATGTACCAGCATCATTGCCTAAGTTACTTCATTTTAATTTAATATGTATCTTTGATGCAAGCAATGAAAAAAACGTGTCGATAAATTGTCGGTAATTACAAAAAATATATTTGAAGAAGGATTGTTTCCTGAGCTGAATCTTTTTTCGATTTTATTTTGATTCGAATTAAATTTATAAAAAAGGTAACCCATAAAAACCAAGTTTTTATTATACTCCCTTTCTCATTTACTAGTGGAAACTGGTTCGGCGCTAACGTTGGGCTTTGGTCGGGCGACGCTACGAAAGAGAGTAATAAAAAATGTCCAAAAATCCAAAATTATACTATAATCAGGTTCCGCGGCAACCAGACGCGTTGAAATATTTTCATGAAACTTAGTAAGTTGTATGAAAAAACCATTAAAAATTTGAAAAATCCAAAATTTTATAGATCTTAATCGTCGCCACGAGTCTTCGTACAAAATTTCAGCTCGATTGGATCACGGGATCGAAAATCTTTTTTTGATGATTTTGACGAAAATCAAAGTTTTTTCGACAGCAAGCAGGCAAGCAAGCAAGCAGACGCCACGAGTTAATATAAAGGGAGTAATAATAAATGTGCAGGTAAGCAATACAAAAGGGAAAAGCATTATTTTATTATTATTATTAAAATTTTATTTGGACAACCTCTCTGAACAGTCGGCACTCGATTTTTAGATTAAAGAAATTTGTTTTATATAGTTCAGATCTATCATTATTTTATGTTCTGTGGATCATCAGTCCAATATATTTGGGACCGTATATCTTGGGAAATTTATTAAAACAGTTTATACAAAATGAACGAAAATAGCTGAAGAATTAAATTACAACAAAAAATTAAGACCCAACAAAAAAAAAATCATAGTATTGTCCAGAGCCTTTCTAAAATACCTGAACGGTAAACGATCCAGCAATATTTCAGCGGCATTTCGCATTCTTCAGTAAGTGTCGCCATTAATTTCGACCAAAGAACAATTCATTTTCTTATTCCAATTCTCGGATCAAATTAAATCTAATCAAGAAATCTCAAAAATATACCTGACCAATTAAACTATTCATGCTTGATTGAATAAAAGATAGCTAAGCTTGCGAGATAAAGTGTAATTTTCCTAAGATTGATCTACCGAGACAACGACATTTTGCGGGATGACGAGACGAGTTTTAAGTTTGTACAAAAAAAGACTGAATCTCTTAGAAATAATTAATATTTAAACAAAATTATCCGAAGATATACTTTTAAAGTCTGGATTAAATATTAATTACATCATGACTATATAAAGACACCGACTTCACAACTACTATCTAAAAATTAGTGGTACGCTTGTTGCTTCAGATATTCTCACACGAGCAGTCATTGATTATTTGTCACAAATAAGTCATATCAGATTAAGTATATATAAATAAATCTTTGTTTAATAAATCAGATTAACTATATAAACAACAATTTTTAATAAATCAGATTAACTATATAAACAACATGGTTGAATTAACTGAGAAATCAGAATACATAAGCGTCAATGAAATAGTTTGTGTAAAATATTTAAAATTCATTAATTTTAAATACACTACTAAATTAATAGACGGCCAAAAATTAATAGATACAAAAATATAATCATGGATGTCTTACAATAAAAGGCTACCAAAATGATTTATTTGTACTGAATTTGATTTGTACTGCATTTAATCTGATCTGTAGAATGCATAAAGAAAAATTGGTATTTTATTCCTAAATTTACGTAGCAATGATAGCAAGACCTAGATGGTATAAAAATTTACAGAAATTAACTTAACTCGTTTTTTAGGAAAAGTGATTGAGCGTCAGAGGAAAAATGTCTCTTTCTGAGAAACGCACTTCTGCCATCTCTATTCGATACCATCTACTTCTTGCGATGGATGCCAGTTCTCGTTTTCCCGTACGCCTAAGTACTTGTATTGCGTGACCCTTTCTATTGGTTTTCATTTTTTATGGTTATATTTGGCGTCGAAAGTGATCTTTCTGACAGTGTCGACAGTAACAAAATTATATAAATTAATTGATTGTTTATTCATCTCCCATATATTAATTTTTATTTTTCTTGTCTGTACTTCAATTTTTGATTCTTAATTTTTCATATAATACGTTGTATCCTGTTGAAGGGAACACTGGCCCCGAAACATGTTGGCATTTTCAACACATTAGTGGTGAAAACAAAGTATAATCTTATTAATTATAGATGTAAACAATTTTACATACAATTATTTTTCAAGTGTTACGTATAATTTAAATATAAAATGAAGCAAGATAAATGAAATATGTAATAAGAAAGAAAGAATTACACTAGGTACTGAAATATGTGTTCTGTAATACGTTACCTTCATTCCTGACAAAATGAGTTACAAAGGGTATCTTTTATTTTATTTTTCAACATGTATGTTATTTTTTAGCACTGTGATTTCATGAATTTTTCCATGATAAGTAGCAAGTTATTATACAATATTTTATTGTATATTTTTAACCAAAATGCTCCAAAGTAAACTTATTAGCCATTCTTTCAGTTGTTTTCTGAATTGATATATGGTTTTATGTTATCCCTTTTGATATTTTGTTTTGTTGTAGATATATGGAGCAAAATAGATTTGAGAAAAAGTCGTTTTAAATTTCTGTACCATTGGCTCCTTTTTATTGCAATCTGTTGTGCTTTGATCTCATGTTGTGTTAAATATGTGAGTGAGTTTTATTGCTATGTTGATATATTATTGTACCTTGGATGAACAGCTTTTAATATATAATATCTGAAACTGTCTGAATTAAGATTCAAGGAATGATAAAGTTTACTAAAGTGGATAATAGTATGTTATTTATAAAGGAATACATTTAAATTTTATCGTTTCTGCACTTACTGACATATGCACTTACACAAATTATCCAAATCTTATCTTAATAGACAATAATATTGTTTAGACGGCAGGAGTTGTTGCAAGTATAATTTATGCTCGGTAGTTGATGGGAGTGGGTGTTCCGGCGGATTGTTGTAATAATACGTTTAAGATAAATCTCCACCACTCCCGTAATATATGATAATCGCATACATATTCTTACATACGCGATATTCGCAACGCCGCACAGTGGAGTACTTTACCCAAAAAGTCAATCAAAACTATTTATGTAGCACATTCGTTTTATTTTCAGGGGCAGTAATAAGTTAAAAAATAAAATATAAGTGTTAAGTTTTTAAAATTTTATTTGAAAAATTAATTTTAAAAGTCTCCACAATGTGTCATAATGGTGCGTTACTAATAGCATTGTAATATTTAAATACATTATAAAAAAATTAAAATAAAGAAATATATAATACAAAATATTTATATACAACAAAAAAATAAAATCAAAATAAGTAATATCATTTATGTTAATTTTTACAAAAAATAAATAAAAAGTGTAAATATAAAGATACATTCCACCCTTCTTCGTCTGAAGCATCATCAGTATCTATGTCAGCTTCCTCATCATATCGTCTTCTTCAGATTGAGCATCAACGTCCCATAAAAGCAACAACTTTATCGTTTCTGGCTTGAGCGGTTTTGATTTTTTTGGAGGTTTCGGCCTAATGCTGCTTAAAAATGGGTCAAACGTTATCAAAATTCTATTTAATACATCCACATTTCATTCATCCCGGCAAAATTTTCTGGAATATTTTTCTCTGTACTCCCTGAAATGTTTATTTCGTGCTTCCGCTGCCTCTTCCGACAGAGTTCCTATAGGTCAAATCGCATGCTGGATAACTACTGTGCCACGTATAAAAATATTTTGTGATCAATGGGCGACATTGGATGCCAATATAACTGAACATAAAAAAAAATATCTCGGCAGTAAGCAAAAAAAATTTCTACGTCAATCTTGTGCCCGCTAGATAATACTTCTAGAACAGTCGCAAATCTCTCTATTATTTTTTAATCGATTCCTGTAATTTTAGCGGACATTTCAGAATTAGCGAAAAATCTGATGGTATTACCATCGTTGCTGTTTCCATATTTAGCCTTAGGCATATCTACAAATTAGTCCAAGCTTATTTATAAATTTTTCTTGTATATGTCGCTTTATTCTTTAATTAAAAATTTTTGAATATCTGTTCTTACTTGCCACTTTTTAATTGAAATCTTATATAAAACAAGCAAAAGTAATTTTTTATAAATCTGATCCTTGTAAAGGGATTTCTTTTGTCATACGATACATGCCTTCTCGAGAAATGATTTTCAAACCAGAGGATCCTATAACGATAAAAAGGATAGATTAATGAAGATGTTAAAAAAAATATATATTTGTCATATCTAATCACGACGTTATATTTATTGAATTATAATTATATTAATGTTTTATTAATGTCAAAATTTATATTTTTGGCACTTTCTGGCAGTTGGTTTTTAATAATATGCCAAGATTACATACCAAATAAAAACATGTAAAAAGAAATAGATTCAGGAAAGGTCGGAAAATATAAGAAAATTGTTTTTGAATACAAAAAAATAATAATGAGTAAAAAATTATTTAGTTGATAAAAATCTGATGATATAGCAACATTATGAAAAAAATTAAAAACTAGGTGATGTATTCAGTTTAACATACCTGATTCTATTATACAATATCCATTGTAAAAATTGTCACAATTTACTTCACCGGACTCAAAAATGCCTTCAATTTTTCATTTCATTTTTCCTTCAAACGGAGTTTTTTGTTATAGTCACTTGGAAAAACAACGTGCGTTCAGCAACGCGTTTAAAATAGATTGATGTGAAAGTAGTGAGTTACAAATATGAAAAAACATGGCGAACTATTGTTTACTAGATTTTTACCGTACTTTAGGTAGCTGCGGTTTCCCGGAATTTGATATTTTGTGACTTCCGACTTTTAATCTACTTTTTGGATCAAATACTCCACTGTGCGCCGTTCAGTGTGTGCTTGATATTGCTAACGTGTTGAATTAAGCAGCTGCGCTGTGGAATTGAAATGTTGTTTAAAAGAAAACACAAAACCCGGCATTGCGCGGGTAAGTTGTCTATTAATGGTGCATGATTTTTTTAACAATTAATAAAACCATAAATGTCTTTGATGATGGCTCTATAGGAGTTTGATGTTTGAAAACAGGTTGCACCCGATCGCAAAATTATATACAGATGAACTAAACCCCTTCTTTAGGAGAGAGGATTTAGTCACAACAGAAAAATGTCCCCCCTCGTGTAAATTTATACTGCAGTTAAATATTTATTCTAACATAATTAAATCCACCGATAAACAAAACTTATATTGAACAATAGATGTTGTTTATTAATTTTGTTCCAAACCGAGTCTCTTTAAGTAAAATAGTTTTATTGTAATAAGTCGCGACTTAACAGGAATATTTAGATTGACCTATTCTTATACTTCAACAGACCAAGAGGCCCAATTACTGGAGCGAAACACATCACAAAACACCCAAGCTTGAGTATATCTCATAGAATAATTGTGACCTCACTGGGAATCGAACCAGGAACCTTCGGTGTTTGAAGCCAGTGTCATTCCCATTGAGCTATTGTTTTTAAATTTACAAGCCCGTACTATTTTTTTCAAATACTTGAAACGTATTGGAACCAGCCAAGGCACCACGTCTAAATATTTTGATAGTCTGTGGGTTACACTTTCTTCTGGTCTCATCAGTCATAAGAAACGTTATCCAGAAAGATCGTATACACATAGCAGAATTTTTAGGTTGTAGATATTCGAATCAAATTATTTTGCGCGAGATTTTCAACCCAATACGAGATCACTTTACGAGAGAATGGAGGATACTATGGTTAATGGTATACTGCTCTATATATCCTAAGGAAAGTGAAAGTATGGAAGCCGTAATGGGTGGGACATGTAGCGAAAGTAACAAAGGATGAGTCCCGTACAAATATTTCATAGACAAAGCAATAGGAGGGGACGACCAACCCGGGGTTGGTAGGATAATGTCAAGATAGACATACAAGAGGAAGTCAATTGCCTAGTGAGTGGACCACAAAGAAGATGTCAAGCAATGAATGGCGCTCCATTGTGACTTATCAAGAGAACATAAAGAATAAGAAGGTTAAGTATCTTAGCATTATTATTAAGGACGTGCATGGTACGTCGAGGACAGCGGAACACAGGAAGGAATCAAAGTATGTACAAGTAATCAGATAAATTCCTTTCTTCGCTCGCGCTTCTGGGCTGGTTCAATTCAGGAGCTTCTCTTCAAATATTGCAGGTAGTCTAACACTTGTGTAATTAATTTCCTTTTCACCACTAAAACACACGGTGTTTTGCGGCGAAGTTTCTTGTAGAAATTTGAGTCGTTCAAAAAACGGTGCGCTCTGTTTGCTGGGAGCGCGGAGAACCAACATCAACTAGTATAAAACTTTCCATTCGCGAGGCGGCAGACTAATGGTAGGTAGGCTCGCATTTTTTGGTAAGGTAAAAAATATACTCCACTTCCGAAACAAAATACCTTGGTGTGATCATTGATCAACACCTCAAGTGGAATAGACACATCATCGAACTAGTAAAAAGAATAAGGAAATGTATCTACATATTCGTTAGATTAAGAAATATTTTAAGTACAAAAATTATTAAAAATGTTTATTACGCCATTGTTCACTCTCTACTCATATACGGTGTTATCGGATGGGGAGGTTGTTATAAGAAAAACATAAACTCAGTAAAAATATCACAAAGGATTATCATTAAAGTAATACTGAAAAAAAATCTACATTTCCAACAAAAGATCTCTTTAAATTGTTTCCAGTACCAAACGTAGATGATATTTTCAAGCAAGTTTCCATATTAAAAATATGTAAAGAAAAAAACCTGACAGAAAACCAGGAATATTTCAAACTTATGAGAAATGGAAACCAATTCATAATGTCGAAATGTAAAACAACCCAAATGCAGCATCACTTTATTTATAAAGCCATTAATTACTATATTAACTTACCTATCGAGATACGATGCATCAGTAACCTCTCAGAGCAAATCAAAAAAATTAAAATTTTCTTAAAATCAAACTTAAATTCATAAATCATTTAAACTTATAGCTTTTTTCAAAATAACTCCTATACTTTCATTATCAATTTACCTTTTTACTGTATTAATAAAAAACTTATATACACTATGTACCTATATATATTATAACAAGGAATAAGAAATGTGGCTCCCTCATCAGACTCAAGAGCTTCTCTTCACTGATGAGGTCTACATGACTACTAAGTATTTAAAAAAATGTTTAATCTGATATGTTATATATAAGAACTATATTTGTACCATAAATTAAATAAATTAAATAAATTAAAAAATAAATATAGGATGTATTTGGATGACAACGGAATGTTGGTTGGTAGTCAGGAATTTGAATATTGGAATTGACATATGTGGCTCTTTCTTATAGCCTCCACATCGTATTTCCAAATTATCAACATTTTCCCTTACCTGATGCAATATCATGATGATTTGTAGATAAATTATTATGTTACCATGATTAAAGCTTTCCATAAAAATTTCTAATATATTGTGAAAAACTAAACCAAGGTAGCTCTGCCGATCTCGTGTTTCAAGAGAAGTCAGACGCCATGTTATTGACATAAAAATGTTAATATTCCTCGATGGAGATGAGTGCCTTCAAAGATACCTATACTGCTATGTTTTACATGAAAATAAACTACAATAACGATAATAAAGTCAAATAATATACATATCTATCAACAATAAATTGCTATTATTGATAATAAATTATTTTTTGTGTGGGATGCAGAGGCGTCACTTCTGAGAGATATTCAGACTTAATTTCTTTGCAACATATTTATGTGTCAAAGCAGCCAGTAAAATAACACATGTTTAAGATATATCATGGGATCACGTCACAGGATCGTGGCTGAGGGAGGCAATTGAAACGCTTTAATTTAACTGTCGATTTATTAATTAAATTATTAAAACACTGTGCACGACTGTCATGTCCGACGACGACGACCAATAATTCACAACAATTTTGTAATTGTCACTATTTCCTTTATCAATAAAAGCAGTAAATTGTGTTGTAAATTATTTACTCATCAATGTTACACTTAATTTTCTAAAACGTTAAAAATAATTATTACAAAATATAAAAATATATTGAATTGTTTTTTTTTCTTTGCGAGTTTTATAATTTTATAAATATGTATACTGTTTTTTAATATACATCATGTATTTTAATCTGAAATTTTGTTCATTGTGTAAGCATGTTCTCTCTTTAAACACAAGTATTTTCTTTTATAGAGAGATACACATAATATTTAAAAAATATGCTAAAACAATATTAATTTATGTCAGTTTTCTTTGCCAATTTTTCTCTGAATATTATTATAGAATTAGCATATTTGATATAATAAATTTTAAATTTAATGTACCATCTTCTTATTATCAAACCTAATTTTCATTTTCAGAAACAACTGTCCGTGTTCTGAAAATAGTAATATTACTATTTCTGTATCTTGACAGTTATTTACATTGTAATGCCGTGAATTTTAACGTTTTACGTTTGAGAGGTTTGAATATAATGAATTCATTCATCATTCAGAAAGCTCTTAAACGTAAACAAATGTTACGTTATTAACAATATGTGAGTGACCGAGTGTGAATGATCGAATATAATTTTTTATCCCTAAATGCTGAAAATACAGTGTACTTCCCTTTCTCTTTAAACCTACTTAATATTCCTAAGAATATAGTTTTAAAAATACATCGTCCTAACTGTCACAGTGAAAACCGTTGATTATGAGTTGAAAATTTTCAATCAATTTTACCTAATATCAATAGTTATGGATATATGCGACATGAAAGTTTGCATTTTTTTTTTCAATATTTCTGATTTATTTTTTGTAAAACTATCATAACAGTAACTTATATCGATTACGAAAAATCCATTCATTTCAATACAAGTTAAATAAAATGATAAAAACCCTACAGAAGTCTTTGGGTGTTTACAGGGTGTTCGATATTCCAGTGATAAAACCGTAGCATAAACTAGTATGATCAGATATGCCGACGATATTGCACTGCTTGGGGAGTCGGAACAAGAATTAAACGAGGCTCTGAGAAAGATGGCAAAGGTTTTGGCAGATAAATGCAACATGAAAATAAACAAAGACAAAACAAAGTGCATGGTTGAGAGAAGAAGTGTCGACAAATGTTGTTTTGAGTGGCGTCGCTATCAAACAAGTGAAAGAATTCACATATTTGGGTAGCAAAATTTCCCAAGATGGCCGCTCAGAGGCTGACATCATAAGCAGAATACAACAGGCAAGAGTCGCCTTCAACAAAAAATCCAAAATCCTGGAATCCCCCAACACAGATTTAAAGGTTCGGAAAAACTTGATTAAAACTCTTGTCTGGAGTATGCTGATGTATGGCAGCGAAACATGGACCAGCGGCCAGAGCAAGTCCGGGAGGCTAGCGGCCTTTGAGATGTGGTGCTACATGCGCATGGCGAGGATCCATTGGTCTGAAAATGTCCGAAACGACGAGGTGTTGAGCAGGGTGGGCGAAAAGAGGCAGCTCCTTAAGGCGATCGTCTAGCAGAATGAGCAAATTTCACCATTTTTTCTCATATCTTCTCTTGCTTTTTTTATCACATTTTTGTATGGAAATATCTCATTTTAAAATTTATTCATCAGGTTACATATATTTTAAATACGAATATCTTGTTAAAATGTCACAAACTAAATTATATAATTGATTAATAAATTATCAAACCTTCTATGTTTTAAAAATGAAAAAAATTGCTTCACTTTGAGGGCCTTTTATGACTGAATGGCCTGTTGAGATGTCTTTTTTATTCAATAATATTACAAAATAAACGTTTATCTTAAATTTATTACAATAAGAGTTAGTGAATAATAATAGTAAGGGGACGTGCTTATGGGGTATATCCTTGTATTGCACAAATATCCTCTTACGGGAAAAATATGAAACACAAAAAGAAAACCAAATTTACTTCCGGTAAGAGTAACCGGGACGTAACACGATCGCCTTAACAGAATGTCCCAACAGCGAGCAATTTGGATAGGCCATAATATAAGACATCCGGGCCTGCTTTTAACCATCGTTGAGGGAAATGTTGAAGGCAACAATCGTAGAGGCCGCCCGAGATTAAGCTACGTAGACCAGATTATCGGAGATGTGCGCTGTAGCACCTACCAAGAGATGAAGAGGCTGGCAGGTGACAGAGAGGAGTGGAGAGGGCGAGTGCTTGTTGCAGACCAATCCTAGGATTGCGACCCAAAAAAAAAAAACTAGTATAACGTTATATACCGAGTGATAAATAAAGGATGTACCTACTACGAAAACGGGCGAAAAGTTTTTTTGCGTGTGAATATTGTGATCGAAGCTATAAAAACATCGTGAAACAGTGAGAATTAAAGAACAGTATTTTAATAAGTGTGTGGAAAATTTTATAAATATTAAATACAAATGTAAGAACAGTGTTGCAATTTAACTCGTGTCCAGTGACTTTTTGGTGAATAAGTAAAACTTTAATTACATTTTTTAGTGTTTTTCATTTGCCTCCCACAGCCACGTCCCGTGAGAATATTTTAGAGATATTTTTACACACGCACAGAATCAAAAAGTAAATCAATAAATAATTTAGATACTCTTTTAGAAACTATAAAAAATAGTCACGCTTTTCAACCATCACCATATTGTCCAACCCTCCAACTCTTTAATATCTTTATACAGCATGCTTGTTTATTTTTTTTAACTCATTCGAAAATCAACCTCTCGTGCAAGGAGTCTAGAATTATGACATCAATATTAATCAATCACTGTGACTGCCCGAAGTTTGGTTGTGATGGAAGTTCGTTACCTTGAAGTCACCCTTCTAAACAAATGCACAAGTCTAACAAAACTAATAAATTAATTATTCTTTAACGAGCTCATCATCAAAATATATTACAGAATATCGTACACGTATAATGACAGTGGTCTTAATGGTTATCCGAAATAAAGGTACTGAAACGACGAGGAAATGCCAATCCACTAATAAAATATCAATTTGTTACTATTAGGTCCTTACATATGAAATTGACGTTTAGTATGGGAGGAACATTTTTTTTATTATAATATAATATAGAAGCCGATTTTTTTTATTATAATATATTTATTTAATCAAAGTATGTACCCTTGGTATCTATGCACTTTTGCCATCTCATAGGTAGTTCATCGATCCCTTTACTAAAAAAACCACTCGGACGGGAATCAATAAAATCTTTGAAGGCGGTTTGGACTGCCCCATCGGAGTTGATTTTTTTCCTTTGCAATAAGTTATCCAAATTTCGAAAAAAATGGTAATCTGTTGGGGCAAGGTCCGGAGAGTACGGTAGATGTCTTAGACATTCCAATTGAAGCTCCTCTAATTTGGTAGCCGTCTGTTGTGCAGTGTGTGGTCTAGCGTTATCATGAAGCAGCAGTGGCCTAGAGCGATTAACCCGCCTCGGGTGTTTAGCAGCTAGCTTTTCCATCATGGTTTGCAGTTGCTGACAATAGACATCTGCCGTAATCGTCTGGCCAGATTTAAGAAAGCTGTAGTGAACGACACCAGCACTAGTCCACCAAACGCTCACAAGTAACTTTTTTGGAGTCAATTTTCGCTTGGGGCATGGTTTGGCTGGTTCGGCAGGGTTCAGCCATTGCGATGAGCGCTTCCGATTATCGTACAGGATCCACTTTTCATCACAGGTATGATTCGATTTAAAATCCCTTCATTATTGTGCCGGTTGAGTAATGCAACGCAGCAGTCAACGCGCGTTTGTTGATTTGCTTCACTCAATTAGTGAGGTACCCACCATTCAAGCTTTTTCACCTTACCAATTTGCTTCAAGTGGATTAAAACAGTTTTATCACTAACATCGCAGCCTGCAGCTAACTCGGATGTGGTTTGCGATGGATCCGCTTCCACAATAGCCTTCAATTCTTCATTATCAACTTTGGTCTCCGGCCGTCCACGGGGCTTGTTCTGCAGTTCGAAATTTCCAGAACGAAAACGTTGGAACCAAAAACGCACTGTGTTTTCTTTTGCGGCACCGTCGCCATACACATCATTAATCCTTCGAGCCTTTTCTGCAGTACTGGTGCCACGGTGGAACTCGTACTCGTAAATAACGCGATATTTCAAGTTTTTCATTTTGTAAACTGAGTGACGCAAAGAAAAAAACAATTGAGGAAAAAACAAATGAATTATAATTTTCAAAACACAAATACATGAGTAAATAGTTGTATAAATTTGGATTTGGAATTCCTAACCAAAGAGAAGATATTTGAGATCAAATTTGCCCGTACGGCAAAACCTCAATTTCATATGTAAGGACCTAATATACTATTTAATTAATTAGACTTCTTGAATATGAGATAATTTTTTGAATATTTTTATATTAATGACAGTGAAATTTTCTTAGTACACATGTAAAATTTATTTAAAATAATCAATATTTTAATGGTTTTACGGATATTGCAATATAGGAAACAGAACATTTAATTTTTGTCTTTTTTAAAACGATATATTTAACAACTTGTCAAAAAATATTAATGTCTGAATAGCACCACTTCTTCAAACTGTATAAATCAATTTGTAAATAAAATATTTGGTCTTATATAAAGTATACGAGATTAAGTGTACCATAGATAACTCTATTGCATGAAAATTAAAATAGTGTTTCGGGGTTATAATTTTTTTGATGTTGTAACTATATATTTGTTCATATTTTTTAAGGAAATGCTTCAAGAGTAAATGGATTTTTAAATCAAATTAATTAATCAATTAGAAAGATATACAGAAAAATCTAATTCACGAAAAAATATTAGGTTACTACTGGGATTCGAACCCAGGTCACCTCCTTTCCGGGGCCGGTGCTCTGACTACTAAGCTATAGCAACCCTCTATGTTTCCGTGAATATAATTACCGTATCAAAAAAGTGGATTGCTCTATGGACAAAAATCAAAATTAATCAATTAATTATAATACAATTAAAAATAAGAACTACATATAAGGGATATATTCACGGAAACATAGAGGGTTGCTATAGCTTAGTGGTCAGAGCACCGGCCCCGGAAAGGAGGTGACCTGGGTTCCAATCCCAGTAGTAACCTAATATTTTTTTGTGAATTAGATTTTTCTGTATATCTTTCTAATTGATTAATTAATTTGATTTAAAAATTTCACAGAACTTAGTTCTGAAAAATTACAACTTCACAAATATGAATGTGTTCTTGAATATAGTAAATGGATCTATCATAATTAAATTGATTAAAAGCCTGTTGAGCTATGGGTTTTGCAAAATGATTTAATATGTTAAATTTAGCAAAATCGAGAGCAAATACGAAAATCGTGTACTGGGGCCTCTTAAGATTGTTCTCAGGTTTTCACCGCCATTAAGAATCTTCTGCATGTAATTTTCTGGGATGTTTTGCCGTGTATGTCCGACCTCTCTGGCCCGACGTTTCAGATCCGGCGTTTAGGATCCATCGTCAGGGTTGATGTGTTGATAGATCCTGCAATAGGATCTGAAACGTCGGCCAGAGACGTCATATAAACACGGCAGAATATCCCAGAAAACAACACACGGAAAATTTATCTTAAATTTATCGGACTCTACCTGTAAAATATTGTGGACCAGCTGTGTTACACCCTGTATAGGTACTGGGCGTAATGTAGCCGTTTGTCTAGACTCGGGGGTTGAATTAATACATTAGTTTTTTACAGATTGCGATGCAGAAGACGTCCGTCACCCCGGAGTCCCCGGAGAGCCATGGCAGACCAGCCCCGGGACGCGCAGCAGGACTTGGACGATGAGGAAGAGCTGCAGCAGAGGTTCCCCTCCTTGGCTGTATCCCGGCAGCATTCTCGTGAGTGGTCTAGCTCTGATCCGGGGCTCTTGAAATATTTATCATCATTTCATTATAAATAAAAATAAATTAATAGTATTGTTTAGAAACACAACATTTAAAAAAATACTATTGTAACGGCTAATACTGCGCAACAGTCTTTGTTTTGATGTCTAACCAGCTTGACATTAGCGATAAAAGTGTAGGGAGCGCAATGTGGACAGTGCGTGATTAATCGAATGATAGAAGAATTCAGGTGGAGTACCTACCGACGAGCAATAAGTATTTCTAGTGCAAAATTGAACCTTTGTTCAATCGAAATCATCTTTCCAAAATATGCCACCATTGTCAGATATTGCGGTTAAATTTTTTTAAATTTTTTATTCTCCTAATTCAAATAGTACTGTAAGCATTAAAAGTGAAACTTTTTCAAATCAAAATATCATTTTTTTTTTTTTTTTTCATGTTTCTTAAGAAAAACTAATACTTTATTTAACCTTTGGGTGCCGGAAAATGGAAAATGGGATTGGAGGCCGGAGTGAAGTAACAAAGTAACCCCACTCAAGTTTGCTTTTTAATGATGTACAATGGTTTGAAAATGTATATTTTTTAATTACCTTACGCAATGAGAAGAACAAGATTCTACTAAATTTTTCGTCATTTTATAAGAAACCGTGTAATATTTTGACGTCTCACGACACAAGCGTCCGACGACAGAAGCCGTATGAGCAGATTGAAGTTAGTGTATCGTACAGAATATTGACAACTGTTTATTGAAATACATATTTTTTTCTATTTTTGACTGTCGTGCACATGATTATTTTATTTTCTTTGGGTGTTGTATATTTTGGGATATATAAATAGTTTTAAAAATAAGATTTTTGAGGTTAAGTTGTAACCCTGTTCCGGAACGGGAGTGTTGAAGGTTCTTGCCCTCAATTTGAAAAAAAAAGGTGTCAAATGCATCCCTTTTCTTTGAAAAACTAATAGATTCATTGTAAAAATTCAATGTATAAATTCATTGTAAAAATAATGGAGAGTCAAACAAAGACGATCTTTTGGTACTTAGTAGTAGATCTAACTATGTACATACAAAAATATGTAATTTTTAACTAAAAATGTTTTTTTAAACTATTGCTCTCTTAAAATGTAGTATTTTATAATTGATGCATTGATTTTACCCATTTTTAAATATCTTTCAACTATGTATTGCAGCAAATCACAGGGGCACCAGGATCAATCTATCCATTTTTTATTATATCTGGAATATATTTTGATACACCTAATAGATATCTTCCTGATTGACTAATCTATTTTCATATCATAGAACAATGTTTTAAATGTTGCGACTGCATAATAAAAAATGAGTTCCAATAAAAAAATTCTGCGTAACAATGTCCATCCCTAAAGCATAGTTCTCTATGTAACAACGTGCCGTTCACGTGGCAACACAAACATAGTACGATTTTGTATTAAATTTCACTTGACATTTTGCGAAAAACTAATGCAAAGTAGGTAAATAAGAATATAAGAAAATTTTGAATATAAAAATATCTTTGCAGAAGAGAATTAGGTGTTTTGATTTGTTTAGCACTGGGACATAAAAATAACCAAATATTGTAAACAAAACTTAAATTTGTTATTTCTGACTGGTTTACAGCTGCTAGTTAAAAAGTAAAATGATTATAATTAAACCTACATTTGCGTTCCGTGCAGCTTGCATCAGGAGCGGCGTCGTCTCCAGTTCTTCCCCGCAGACCAAGATGGCCTCCAGGGTCAGGCTGAGGAGGACCCACGAGGACGCCAAACTCACGGGGAAGGACATTTGCCAGGAAGGGGTGAGTACCGTCTGAGGAAAATCACTCGAGAATGACTGATATTTGCCCGTGATAGTTAATAGCGGAAAGCAGTCGGGTTTGCTGATTTTCACTGTTGAATGTATAATTTATAACCTTATCTAAGACAATTAATGTTATTTAATCAATTAACGGCAATATGTGATAGTTTAAACTTTTACTATCAAAATTTAAAAAAAATAGAATCTAAATCAAATTCTAAATTTACTAAAATAGTTGAGTGGACGTTTGCAAAGTATTTTCATTACCACAATAAATTAAATTTTATTCACAAATATATTTTTGCAGAACAACAACAATAAAATGATTCATTTTTTACCTAAATGCATATTATACTGATTACTTATGCATTAAGGCGGTACATTCACTGCAAATGCATATTTCGGCGTTTTTTACGAAAATGTGGGTTTTTATTATTCATTTATATCAGAATGTATATGATAGATTGCAATTTTTTAGGGCGATAACTTAGATAGAACCGGTGTTCATTTATAAAAGTAATAAACTGAACATTATTTATAATAATTAAGAAAAATATAGGCATTAATCCACAGGCCGCGGCAAAAAAAACGTTTTTAATGTTCCCTGGCAAAGTGTGATTCGTTTAAAATTTGTATGTAAGCATAATATGTTTTTTCATACATATAAAGTTTACTTAATTATCTAGAATCTGTATGTAGGAAATTAAGAAATATTCAATATTAAAAAAGATATCATTTTTCAAACATGCTTAAATATTTACGATTTTTGGTCATTTTCAAATGTTGTTTATTCATATAGAAAGATGATTTTAAACAATATATTATATCTATATTCGCGCTTTGAGTCTTCATTCACTATTAAAAAGCTAATTTTTTTATAAAAAACACATTAACCCCCCCTGGGCCGCGGACGCACATATCCGACAGGCACAAAATAATTTATTTATCGACGGCCGCGTATCGAATTTGAAAAACGTAATTTTTTCCCAATAGAGAAATCCTGTTGTGACCTGTCGTTCCATTTTCAACTCAAAAACATCACCGATTATATTTTAAATCAACAATCAAAACGGAAGTTTTTCTGCCGTCAAAATCGTATAGAGAAGTTGTAGATGTCGCCCCGATCGCGTGTTGTGCAATCGAAATTCAAATATTCCATCGTCAAGGTCACGCGCAATGTGCGCGGGAAATACGATTTATTTTTTCGATTTTCGATTTATTTGTACACGTATATACAAATATATACGATATGTTTTGCGATATTTGTCAGTTTTTGTTGGTTTATGATTCAATTGAATACTAATAGTGATTTATTAACAAAAATACACGCAATTTTGTTGCGTTTATTTGAAATATGTGTGTGTGTGAAAGTGTATCATATTTATGTGTTATGAGTGCGATGTCCCGTCGTGTGCCGTGCCGTGCAACAAAATATATCACACAGAAGAAGATTATTATTATTAATAGTAGTGTTGTCTCTAAAAACAAATAAAAAAAATATTATTATTTTTCAGAAAATGTTGCGCTGGCAACATTATGGAAATTCAAAAAAAGATTATTTTTTTTACTTAAATGATAAAAAAATCATTGCGTTTCGACACTTACGATAAAATAATATGAATGTGTGTGTTTTTTTTTTAATATACGCATGTTTTCATGGTTTTTTCGTAAAAAGAAAAATCACAAAAAATTCCGAAAATTTACGGCCCACAACAAGTTAATTAATATTTAAAAATAAAAATTCTATAGTATGAAATGTGTCGAAAAATTACGCAGTTTGCAGATCACAATCCGCGCGTCAGCCGGGAGAGGCGGAGGCATTCATGTAGTCTAATCATTTTTTCTTAAAAAAATCACTTAAAAATGTGTTTTTATGCCAATTTTGACTTTAGTTCAAAATAATATCATATTATATAAACGAAAGCAATCTATTCATCGCAGATAATAATGTTTTTTTTAACTAGTTTTGTATTAAATTGCATTTCTACTCATAACCTAATATTGAACGCATGTCACTTTTGCCGACTTGCTCGCTGACTCGCTATGTCGCGTTGATTTCATTGTTATTTGAAAGTCAAGTAAGATATTAATTTACGAGATAATTTTTAAAATATAGATAAATGGTTTTTAATTTTATTTTTAATTCAATACATATTGTTGTAGTAGTTTTTTGTTTAATTTAAATAAAAATTATTTAAATTCAATTATTTTCACAGGTGTTTTGACATTTCAGTCGGAAGTCAAAATAATATCTAAATCTGCTTATTCGACAAAAGTTTTAAATTAAAAAACAGTGTTTACTTTTTAAAAAAATTGTTGTTTACTTTTTTTTTACAACACCTAAATTATTGGAGAAATATACATACGCTTTTTTATATTCTAGACTTAAAACATTTAAAATTCTAATAATATTACGCGAGCATGACTTGCGTTCCCATATATTTTAAACGTCGGTACTCCATATGGTTGTCTCGTTTCCTCGCAACCTTTCTATCTCACAAGGGGACACGTAAAAAATACGCTCTTGCAAGGTTTATCTGATATGACGTTTGTTCATGTCTCGATCTCGTATTGAAGTAGCATGATCTATCCGACACATATCGCCACTCTGACAGCTTGAAAAATGTATGTACCGCCTTAATCAATATATGTATATGTGTCTCATAGAGAAGAAGCTATTTTTTATATGGGAAAATAGGTATGGAAGTCTATTTTTTGGGTGTTTATAAGGCTTACAGTTGCCGGCAAACTTCATGATATTCTTTGGCTAAGTGGGGGAATGCGCAGAAGACGAAATTTGGGTCTCGTTGGTAGAAAGGTAGATGCGCAAACGTCCCACCACTACGCCGCAGAATTTCAAGATGTTTGCCGGCTACTGTACAATTATCATACACAGTTGGCTTAAGTGATCACTTTACAAAATGTAACGTTCACCAATTCCACCCATGATAGACTACCACATCTATCAAATTATTGGAAGTTGTATACAAGGTGTCTTATAGCCTTGATAAATGAGTCGAAAATGTTCAAGCATTAAAATCTATTAAAAATTATCAGAAATCTACTTAAAAATTTAAATAATTTTCTAAATTTACTTTTTGATATTGGCTATGATAAAAAATTTAGCAAACATTGACGGAAATGTGAATGGGAATGTTTGCGCGTCTCAGGTGTACAGCAGCGCCGTGGCCGAGCACCTGACGCGAGGGTCGCTCAGCCGGTGCGAGGATGAGGGCGAGGAGCGGCTGTCGGCGCGTGTGGACCGCCTGGAGGCTGACAACATGCTGCTGGCGGTGACGCTCAGGGAGTCCAAGGAACACGCAGACAGGTAGGGAAATAGTTCATCTTTCAGATATTCTATTTTCCTTCCTAACCCGTCTTTCTTACATTGCTATTGAGACATTTCTAATTTTATCTATTTATGTCTAAATATCCTCAAAGATAGCATTTCAACAATATGAATTTCATACTATTGGGTGTTATTTTAGAGGTATAGAAATGAAAATAAAAAGCATAAAAATCCTGGTAATATCCATAGGTAATGGCTTTATAAGAAAGATAATTTTTTTTATTTATTAAAAGTGATATTGTACCATAGTCTACATGGACATAGAAACCAGTGATATGCCGGATATCTGTATCCATTACTGTATCCGTTTCTGTATCCATTACTGTATCCGTTTCTGTATCCATTACTTTTTGGCGGATCTTGAACAGATCTTTTACATTATTAAATTTCATAACATAAAATGAAATTTTAAGTATAGGTGATTAAGTAGCAATGAAATACTATTAAAATTCATTAAAATTATTTTTTATTTCTTTAAATCACATGTCTGCCACATTTATATTGCAACAATCAAATATTATAACATTTATAACACAGTAATTTATACACAACGTTTTATTCCACTTATTTGAGTTGTATAAGTCTAAGCGCTTTCGATGGGAACCATCATCTTCGGAGGCAAACTTTGAAAGGCTTTTTTAAAATACTGTTTCTGATGCACTGTTCCGTATTACGGAGGGAAGAGAGTTCCACGCCTTTGGGCCTGCCACCGTAAATGCCCGTTCACTAAACTTTGTCTTCTGGTAGTGGATTGTCGGTTCTATAACCCTTCCTGCAGCTGAAGTAGTGGCCGACCTCAGAGTTTGGTGTCTACTATATAAGTCGTCTGGGATGCAGAGCTCTTGAAGATACAGAGGCACTTATTACGTGTCGCCTTGTACATTAACCAACACAACTTAAGCTCGACTCTTTGAGGAAAACGAAGCCAATGTAGTTCACGCAAAAGGGACGTTATATGCGAGAATTTTGATGCTCCGTATACTATTCTTGCTGCCGCATTAAGGATGGACTGTAGTCTATCCAGCGTGAATTTTGGAAGTCCAGCATAAATGGTATTACAGTAGTCCACACTTGACACCGTGAAGGCTTCAGGGGGAAGGTATCTCCGAATACTTTTAATCTGTAAATAAGTATGTCCCGGCTCATTGCCAGTATGAAAAAATACATCGTCATTTTGCAAAATGTAACAAAATATTCTTTATTATAATTAATTTTGCTAATATATAAAAATATAAATAACAAATATTAAATTGAAGCATGTAATATATTTCAGGTTGTCATTAGCCTGCGCGCAGTGCTCCGCGGAGGCGGGCGCCCTGAGGATGGCGTTGGCGGCGGCGGATCGAGCCGTGGAGGCGTACGACGTACTGCTGGCTCTGGCTGAAACTTCGCAACACCCGCAGGTAAGTGCGTTGTCACGGAGACGGCTATTTATTGTTCCACGCAGCACCAGTTCCATGTTACTGCTATGTTATTAGTGGCACGCAGGAGGCATAAACTTAGGTCATGCTGTTAGCGATATATAATCTATCAAAAAATGACTGATGTTTTCGTATTGTATATAAAATATTAAAAAACTTACATTTAACCAACTTCACAAATTGCCGTAAACCTATTCATATAAACACAAGTAGATTGAATTATTGAGTTAATTAAGTTCAGTAATGAACTGAATAATAGTCAATAATGGATTTGAACACTGCCATTTTATTAGCAGATGATTGTCGAAGCAAATTGACAGAAAAAACTTTATCGACAGAATGAAATTAGTAGCAGTGTCCTTTCTGTAAGTGACGTGTGCGCAGTTCTCTATGCTAATGCAAAGATCACTACATTTCTACTACCCGATATTGATATATTTGTTCTCACTTGGAAAAAAAAATAATCTAAACTAAAATGTATTGATTTATCGTGCAAGGAGCTAAAAAATATTTTGAATTATGAATTACCAGAGTTTTCAAATTATCGGGGTTAATCTTCTGTGAAATTAACATTTTGGGACTTTTGGGACATTGCAGGACAGCCAGGGCAGCATAGCCAAAATGCGCCTGGCCACGGAGCGGGTGGCCCGGCAGTTGCTGGCCCGGCTGGACAGCGAGGCTGACGGCCGGTTCAGGGCCGACGTGGTGGGGCCGTGGGCCGATCCCGCTGCCATGTTGCTCTACCAGTGAGTATCTCCTGACACAATTTTTTTCAGTCCAAATGATTTTTTCCGCAAAAAGCGTCAGTCGCTGGCAATCAGCCTCTGAGTGAAGAAACGTAGTTAGATTGTCAATTGTTGTGAAGTGACGGAACGATTTGATGATACCCAAGTAGAAAACACTTGCAAGATCCAACAGGCTTTCGGGCACGATGCTGTGAGAATCTCATGGATAAAAGAGTGGCCATACAAGAATGTACCGTTCCAATGTTTATTGGAACGGTACATTCAATTTTGACCGAGGATTTAGGCTTTGACAGAGTATTCGAAAATTTGTGCCAGCTGTTAATGATGGGGCAGTTCTGTTATGGTCAAATGCAGCATTACCCAATTTGTGTCGGGCTTCATATTCTCCCGACATGGCTCCGTGTGATTTTTGGCTATTCGCCAAGTTAAAAATGCCCCTGAAAGGGACCCGATTTGAATAGAGAGAAGAATTGTCTAGAAGAGAAGTCCAGAAATGTTTCTAACAATGGTGGGACCGCTGGAAGCAGTGCTTGCGTTACCAAGGGGACTATGTTGAAGAAGATTAGATTAAGTATAGTGTGTTTCTGCTGACCAAAGGTTCAATGCTTTTTGAACACACTACGTATTTTAAATGTGAAATAACATTTGTCAAGATGCTTCGTGTTGTACATTACTTAATTAATTAATAATTTGCAGGGGGGCTAACGACGGCAAGGCCTGGTCTCCCGAGGAGGAGGAGCGTCTCCGGGGACACGTCTCCAGGCTGAAGAGGGAGAGAACGGTGGCGGCGTCGGGAGCGCAGCCGGCCCAGTGGCCTTTGCAAGGTGACCACCTGTTGCATACTAAAATATATTCCATATCTCCGAAAGGGTTTTCCAATACAGGATTCTCCTACATGATTGTTAAGAATTTTTATACAGGGTGTCTCATAGCTAATAGCAAAAACTGGGGGAGTCTTGTTCATTAAATTTAATAAAAAAAATTCTTTGCGTTTTAGGTAAAATGTCAACAGTTTCATAGAATTTGCAATTTTTTTTTCAATATTTCTGACCTATTTTCTGTAAAATGTTGGACTATCAATCACTACAGTAACTTCTGTGAAATATTTAAAATTCATTCGCTTCAATACAAATCAAATAGACATATTTACTTAAAATAATAACTAATACTTTTTTACGAATACTTCTCACTGATCCCTCTAATTTTGAATTAAGATAATTGGAATTATTTTTTGGTTAGTTGAATTTTGAATCTACAGGATTTTGAATATATTATTATTTGTTCTTTTGAAAAGATGATCCGGACGGCATAGAAGACAACCTGTCCGGGATAGCGCGGGGTTCCGACAAACCAAAGTGCATGGACGCGGCCGATGCCAGGAAGCTGGACATGGAGACTGCCGTACTGATGCAGGTAACAGATGTTATTTTTAATATATACAATTGCAGAGACAACACTCCCAACTATAGTTGTAGTAGTGTATAAAATCTGTATATTAATTACGCTAACCAATGTCGCCTGTCTCCGAATAATTTCTGTTGCTAGTTAAACAAAAACAAATGTCGAAATCGTATAAAATATGGATTGTTTTAAAATACATGCAGATAATATTTAATGTGTAGAAATATTATACACTTCTTCTTCTTCTTCATCAGCCTTCGTCTTTCCACTGCTGGATATAGGCCTCTTCCTTATTTTTCCATTCTTCCCTGTTGTTGGCTAATTGTAGCCATTTCTTTCCCCCCACAGCGACAATATCATCGGCCCATCTCTTTTGAGGTCTTCCGATGCCTCTTTTATTTTCCCAAGGTCTCCATTTCAGAACTCTGGGAGGCCATCTTGTAGTATCCTGTCTTGCAACGTGTCCTGCCCATTGCCATTTTAGCTTCGCTACACGATCCATGACATCCACTATTCTAGTTCTGCGCCTAATTTCGTCGTTTCTAATTCTATCTCTTAGGCTTACCCAAGCATGGATCTCTCCATGGATCGTTGCGTGCATTTGAGCTTTTCTACAGTTTTCTTCGTAAGGGCCATAGTGTCCAATCCATACGTCATCACTGGCAGTATGCACGATTCAAAGGCTTTTCTTTTTAGGTTAATTGGGATCTCTTTGTTCTCGAAGATATGTTTGAGTTTGCCAAAAGCAGCCCAGCTCATTCCTATTCGTCTTGGTAATTCTGCTGTTTGGTTCTCTTTGCTCATTTTTATCTTGTGTCCTAGGTATATATTATTCATCTACTATTTCAATATGTATCATTACCTTATACTTATACATTACTTAATGTCATTGATACACGTAAAATAAAAATGGTCGCTTATAAAAATAATGTACTTAAGATTTATATACGTTTATTAATTTTTGATATACATATTTATGTTTCAAAATTTCAAAACCATATCTTTTTTTGGTTATGTAAACCCAGCCATAACCCAGCTGTCACTGCTGTCGATTCGGCTCAGGCTGTTCGTCGCCATTTTGGAGCGATGACAGCTATTTACGTTTACTCTTTAACTTGATGAGGGCCGTAAATTTTCGGAATTTTTTGTGATTTTTCTTTTTACGAAAAAACCATGAAAACATGCGTATATTAAAAAAAATCACACACATTCATATTATTTTATCGTAAGTGTCGAAATGCAATGATTTTTTTATCATTTAAGTAAAAAAAATAATCTTTTTTTGAATTTCCATAATGTTGCCAGCGCAACATTTTCTGAAAAATAATAATAATTTTTTATTTGTTTATTAGAGACAACACTACTATTAATAATAATAATCTTCTTCTGTGTGGTATATTTTGTTGCACGGCACGCCACACGACAGGACATCGCACTCATAACACATAAATATGATACACTTTCACACACACACATATTTCAAATAAACGCAACAAAATTGTGTGTATTTTTGTTAATAAATCACTATTAGTATTCAATTGAATCATAAACCAACAAAAACTGACAAATATCGCAAAACATATCTTATATATTTGTATATACGTGTACAAATAAATCGAAAATCGAAAAAAATAAATCGTATTTCCCGCGCACATTGCGCGTGACCAATCGAAATTGATTGCACAACACGCGATCGGGGCGCCATCTATGACAATTCTATACGATTTTGACGGCAGAAAAACTTCTGTTTGGATTGTTGATTTAAAATATAATCCGTGATGTTTTTGAGTTGAAAATGGAACGACAGGTCACAACAGGATTTCTCTATTGGGAAAAAATTACGTTTTTCAAATTCGATACGCGGCCGTCGATAAATAATTTATTTTGTGCCTGTCGGATATATGCGACGCGGCCCAGGGGGGGTTAAACTATTTATCGCTTTAAAAAGCTACTTTTAGTTAGAAAAATGTTATATCATAGTGAATGAAATGAATCAAGACGCAGATTTTTGATTACGGAGCAGGACATAATTACGTGTGATATTTAACTGTTCACAAATCGCTCTTTGAGGGCGGATTGCCTTATTTTAAGAAGAATATTTAACTGTCATATTCATGTCTTTCAGGCTAGAATTTCGTGTTTAGGAAGTGATAATTTATATTTTCCAGAACATTAATAATATGAGGACATACATAACAAGGTTAAATTTAGTGCAAGAATATCCTCATAAATACGAAAAAAAATTGTTCAGAATTTGGAATGGACCACGTTTTTTAATATGATGACAAAGAGTGTTAAAGACAAAGCATGTTCAAAATATTAATTTTAAAACTCCACTCTGACTTATTAATCGGTTAGAAATACTGAATAAATACTTTGTCTTAATTATATCTAAACTACCCGTAATTAAAAGTGGAAATTTGCCAGATACAATTGGCCGTGAAGCGGCTGATGTAGGCATAGGTAAACAATTGTGTTTGCTGCACAGCAAACACAATTGGCCGCGTAGCGACTAAAATAGCAAAAATGGAAATTTGTCAGATATAATTGGCCGCGAAGCGGCTGACGTAGGCACAGGTAAACAATTGTATTTGCGCAGCGGCCATCGCTGTCCGTGGAGTGGCCATCATTGGCTGCGAAGCCGCCACAATAGCCGCCTGCTAGGCCTAGCAGTAAGCAATCGGCGATAGCCGATTGCCTTCCTAGTGGTAGTAAATTAACCAGTGAGTTATTATATTAAATAATGTTTATGTTTAAAGTGCCCTCCAAATATAAATATATAAATTGATATATAGTAGAACCTCATTAATTTGAAATTCAAGGGACCCAAAAAAACATTTGGAATTTTGCAGAAACCGGTTAATTCGAAATTCAAGGCACAAAATAAAATCGCGATGCGATTACGAAATTCACCAAAAATCATAAAACTTTTGAAAAAGCCATTAATTTTGTGAAGAACATTTGTATTTTTGCATAATTCAAGAAATCATTTCAAAAATGCAATATTTATTACGATAGTACAAAGATCGGGACTTTTCTGTTACTTAAGAATGCAATATGTATTGATATATTTGTTGTTCTCACTTGTGAAAAAAATCTAAATATTTTTTCAAATTCATCAAATTTCCAAAAATAATTGTATTATGTGAACTAAAATGTATTGATTTATAGCGCAAGGGGCTAAAAATCATTAGAAATTATTGAGGTACTTATCTAGGATTTTAAAATTTTTAAATTACGGCGAATTTCGAATTATTAGAGTTGGAATTAACAGGGTTTTACTGTAGGTTACTAGTATAATGATGGTCACAATCATTATTTGAACTGGTTAGACAATAATCGTTATATGAGATTTGTATCCGATTGTATCAATGATTGGTATTTACAAATTTGATTGCATTTCTAAGCCTATATATTTGGTTATAAATGCCTTGCAAAACCAAAATAAAAGATTCACCTCGCGGGTCCTGGTCAACAGCGTAACAGATGTGGACGAGGATTGTTTGAACCAGTAGCTATTTAAATTACCGGGGTTGTAGTAAATATAATTTTTTACCATTGATAACTTGGCAACCTTGTGATAGGTCTTGTTGTATGTTTATCTTAACACTTTAAAATGTATATTTTGCTGAAGTTGTGATGGTGATGGATTATTTTCCAGGAGGTGATGAGCCTGAGAGAGGAAAGGGCAGAGCTGCGCGCTCGGCTGAGGGCGTTGCGGCCTCCCGGCTCCAGACAGGTCGGTGAATAAATATTTTAATTGCAGTTCTAATGCCCACATGACACCCATTCCAAATATAGTGTTAGAATTAATAGCAATTTCATTTTCAAAAGATTAGGTTATTATTATTGCATTATTATCCACTGTTTCTTTCGTGATTTTTATTTTTTTATTTGACGTTAATTGTCATTTTTCTTAATCTCAATATAATTATTCAATTAATACAATTTAAAATCCACAATATAACACAAAATAAACTGGATGGACAGAGTTACAAATCAAGGTGTTATTGTTTGGATAAATAAAGAAAAATAAATAATTAGATTGGGTTTGTTTTTATTTCTGGTTATGTTAAAATAAACACCGGACAA
Source organism: Agrypnia vestita (assembly GCA_016648135.1). Taxonomy (NCBI): domain Eukaryota; kingdom Metazoa; phylum Arthropoda; class Insecta; order Trichoptera; family Phryganeidae; genus Agrypnia; species Agrypnia vestita. Next base: position 117,443 of record JADDOH010001798.1, read on the forward strand.
TTATGCATCTATCTATCTACCTTATATTATTATTATTTTTTTTTTTTAAATTTAATGGCTTGTCACCCAGTAAAAGGATGTTATTGCCAAAAACTAGTCAATAGGTCATCGACATAAACATTACAGCTCAATGCAATTACTCTCTAAAAATCGTAGTAACACTTTCAGTACTTCCCGTCGGCAGTCTGTAAGCAAGAGCTGGATATTTGTAGGGAAAGGGACATGAAGATCTGCAAGATCCTGGAGTAGGGACTGAGTACCGACATTTAACTTGTTGAGGGCCTAAAAATTCCAAAGCAACATATAGGCAAGGGCCGTAAATTTTCGGAATTTTTTGTGATTTTTCTTTTTACGAAAAAACCATGAAAACATGCGTAAATTAAAAAAAAAACACACACATTCATATTATTTTATCGTAAGTGTCGAAATGCAATGATTTTTTTATCAAAAAATTTAAAAAAATAATCTTTTTTTGAATTCCGATAATGTTGCCAACCCGACATTTTCCGAAAAATAATAATTAAACCATTTGCCGAAAATTAATATTTACTACATACACTACTATTATTATTTGATATCCTACCTAAAAATTTTCTTCTGTGTGGTATATTTTGTCGCACGGCACGGCACACAACGGAACATCACACTCAAAACACATATAACATGTTTCCTTCCGTTGCTTTCGTGCCGCGCCCACAAAACACTACGCCATTGTTTCACTTTAAATTTTGAAGCATATGATCCACATTTAACACACACATTTCTCAAATAAACGCAACATAAATAATGTATTTTTGTTAATAAATCACTGTTTGTATCAAATTGCACCACAAACCAAGAAAAATCGCGAATATATGTATATATTATCCGCGCGTAGATCCGTATTCCAACCGTGATTGCTGGGCGCGAACTGAAGAAATAAAAAACCCTTCCTATCGACATGGCAACGGAATCACGTGATTTTTGCATGTACCATACACGTGTACGTCTTTCGCGCGCTGGGCACATGACGACTGAATAGATCGACACGGCGACAGACACGTGATTTTTGCATGTACCACGCATGTGTCTTTCGCGTACTAAGGACGTGACGACGACGGAATATTATTTCATTATTTAATTTTCGATCGTACAACATGAGTTTAGGGCGACATCTATAACTTTTCTATACGATTTTGATGACCGAAAAACTTCTACTTTGAGTGTTGATTTAAGCTATAATCGGCCATGTTTTTGAGTCGAAAATGGAACGACAGGTCACTACAGGATTTCTCTATTGGGAAAAAATTACGTTTTTCAAATTCGATACGCGGCCGTCGATAAATAATTTATTTTGTGCCTGTCGGATATATCCGACGCGGCCCCTGGGGACAGTCGCGCTCCGTCGGATATATGCGACGCGACCCCAGGCTCATTAAAATGCAATTGAAAAACAAGTGGTTCAAATCCTCCTCCTCTTGTCCACACTCACAGATTGAGGAGTTAAGAACATGAATTTTTGCAAGGTGTAAGCGGATAGAGCAATGACCCAGACGCATTCGGCAAACCATTGAAGTCTCCCTCTTTTGAAAAGATCGCTCACTGGAATAGTGGAAAATGTGGCATCCCCCTGTGAGATTGCATTTTTAGCCAGCGAGTCTACCATTTCATTACCAGGGATGCCTACATGACTCGGAATCCAAGCCAAAACAATTTCGAATTTATCCAAGGAAAGGTCGTGAATTATACTCCGAATTTCCATGCAGATCTGATCATCAGGGTGCCGAAAGGGGCTGGATTTAATTTTGAGCAGAGAACTTAAGGAATCTGAAAGAATAAGGCACTTCTTTGATTGTTTTGGTTTACATGATTTTAGCGCTTCTCGGATTGCCAAGCACTCAGCAGTAAAAATGGATGTCTCTTTAGGGAGTTGAAATATACCTTGGATACCATCATTTGGACAATAAAACGCAGCACCCGTACAGCCGGTTGCCTGGAGTTTGGATCCGTCAGTGAAAATTTGAGTCCAGCCATACCATTCTTTATTTATTATTTCAGAAAATATTCTCTTAGGGTTAGGAGTGAATTTGTCAATTCCCAAGGAAATGACTTTAGGGGAAAAAATGTGATTAGAAAAAGGAAATTTGTAGATAGGGAGAACAGGGTTTGATTGAACTCGAGGGATGAAACTCCCCAATCTGGAGAAGCTCCGAGTCAAAAGAGGAGGAGTTTTGCCTTTCCAATCTGCACTTGACTTTGTGAGATCAAGGAGGGATTGAGAAATAGCAAGAATAGGGTGGTTGGGGACCCTGAAACACTTTATAGTAAAATTGTCAGCTAAATATTGCCTTCTGATTGCGAGAGGGGGCTCCAATGTTTCCACCTGCAATGCATTAATCGGAGATGATCTCATGGCTCCAATAATCAACCTCAAGCATTTTGACTGAATTTTGTCTAGTTTTATTCCTAAATATTTCGGAAGAGGATCAAGCAAAAAACTAGCATAATCTATATGGTTCCGGATAAAGGCATTATACATGAGTTTCAGAGTTAAAGGATGAGATCCCCACCATACACCTGATGTCGCACGGAGGAGGTTCAATTTCGTTTCGCACTTAGAGACCATGGAGTTTACTTGGGAGGCCCAATTTAATTTTCTATTGAAGATAATGCCTAAAAATTTTATTTCATTGGCGAGTGGGATACTGAAGCCATCAAATGTGACACACGTCTGGGAAATACGATGTTTTCTTGAGAAAACTATGGCCTGACTTTTTGAGGGGGCCATTTCGAGTCCATTGGAGATAAGCCAGGAGTTGAGCCCCGAGAGAGCTCTAGCAAGCTTCTTTAAAGCAACATGTATATCCTTATCAGAGCAGTAAATTGCTATGTCATCCGCGTATTGGAGTATGGAGCATATCTCTCGAATGGACTCTTCAAGGTCAGCAGTAAATAAACTATACAGAAGGGGGCTGAGGACCGAACCTTGCGGGAGTCCCTTCCAAAGATTTCTGATTAATTTATGAGACGGACCATCTATTAAGATCGTCCTTTCACATAAAATATTAAAGACTAGTTGTACTAATTTTAATGGAAGACCCAGTTTTATAAGCTTATATTTTAATAAGATAGGGCTCACATTGTCATACGCACCACGAATGTCAATAAAGGCTGCTGCAGTACACTTACCGAGAGAAAGAGATATTCTAATATCTGAGGTAAGAATACTCAGGTTGTCAAAAACAGATTTCTTTTTGCGAAAACCAAATTGAGAGGACGAAAGGAGTTCATTATGTTCTGCATACCAATCAATACGGTTTTTAATCATATGTTCAACCACCTTCAGCATGCAAGAAGATAGGGCTATTGGGCGGTAAGAGCATCCAAAATCTGGGTCTTTATTTGGTTTTAGGATTGGGAGAACCAATTGGGCTTTCCATTCCTCAGGAATTTGTCCAGTTTCAAATATTTTATTAATGACAAATAAGTAATAATTTAAAGTGGAGGTGGGAAAATGTTGAATCATGATATAGGATATTTTATCCAGCCCGGGCGAGGAATTTTTAAGGTTTTGAAGAGGATAGGTTAATTCTTGAATAGCAAAAGGAGCATCCAACCAAGACGTGGGACTTGAAAAATGAGTTAAAGATGGAGATTCACTGATATGAGGCACATGTGGAGGTGCCAGATTGTCAGCAAACACTCCTAGCCATAGATTGTTGGAAGACCGTTTAACGGAAGGAATAAAAGATGAGCGATACTTACGGATCATTGTCCATACAGTAGAAATAGGAGTAGTGGGGGATATAGAAGTACAAAACTGTTGCCAACCCTTTCTTTTTTTCTTTCATAAAATTTTTTTGGTTTGAGCCTGAGTCTTTTTGACAACTAAGTAATTAGCCATACTCATATCTTTTTTGTAGGTAGACATAGCAGTTTTACGCCTTCTTACGGCCTGGGTACATTCTTCATCCCACCAGGGGGGAGAGGCGGGGAATTTTGGGTTAGGGTTTGATTTTGGGATGCTTTTGTCTGCTGCATGTTGGATAATTGAAATTAATTGAGAAAATGTTGATTGAATTTCCTCAGAGGTAATATGCAAAGGGAGGGGAGCGGTAGAGGATTCAAGGAGTTCGCGGAAGTGGTTCCAATTTGCTTTTTTAAAATTAAATTTAGGAACTCTTTTTACAGGAGATTTGGGTGATTTTGAGACAAATGAGAGGATTATAGGGAAATGGTCACTAGAGTGTGGATCTCCTAGTATTGACCAACTGGTTGACGCTGCTAAGGAATTGGAACAGATAGACAGATCCACCGCACTGGCTCGTTGAGACGGGGGACTGAACCTAGTGGGAGAGCCATCATTGAGGATAATTAGGTTATTATCGTCAATGAATGAAATAATATTAGTTCCAGATCGATCACAAAACGCACTGCCCCATGACTGAGAGTGAGCATTGAGATCTCCAAGAATAAAAAAAGAAGAAGGAAGAAGAGAGATAACTGAGTTCCAAGCATCAATGTCGAATGTGCCATTGGGGGGGCAGTATACTGAAACATATCCCACATCATTGACTTTAGCACCTACTATTTGGAATGAGGGAAAGGACGGAAGAGGGATTTGAGAAAAGGAAAAGGAATTTTTATAAGTAGGGCTACTCCGCCCTTGCCGTCTGGACGGTCATCCCTGAGACAGGAGAATCCTGGGATCTTAAACAGATAGTTCTGCTTAAACCAGGTCTCTGATATTGCTGCTATATCTATATTGTAAGTTTTTAGTAGAGAAACTATTTCATGTTTATTACAAACAGCACTACGGCTGTTCCACTGAAGGATTTGAACATCGGAGGCCATTATGAAGGGAGTTAAGAGATGAAATTATAGAAGCAGCGTTGGACGGTAAAGAATTGCTATTAGAAATTAAATTAATGAGTATCATAAGTAAAGTCTGAATAAAAGAAGAATTTTCATCGCTAATGGCATTTGACAGGGGAGTAGATGGTGGAAGAGTAGGAGTTTTTGTTGGTTGGCTAATATTAGAAGTAATGACATTGGATGGGTTAGAACTATAAGAGAACAGTTGATCATTATGTCCTTGTCTGTCATATCCCGGAGAGCTAGGAACTTTTGATTTAGGATTATGGTATACGGTTTTACGGAAAGAGGTAGCAGGAAGATTAGGTGTAAAGAGGCAACTCTGGGGAGTTTGAGTAACGGGAGGTTGAGATGAGACATTGGCAAATGATTTTTTGGAAATCGAGAAAATTTTGGATGCTTGAAAATATGATGCATTATTGGCGGCCATATATTGTTTTATGTTTTTTGTCTGGTTAATTCTGGACATGAAAAACTAGTCGCCGTATGATTACCTGAACAGTTCACGCAGGTGGGGACATCGGGAGGATTTGGGCATTGATTGGTAAGATGATTTTCACCGCACTTGAAGCATCGAGGAGAGGATCTACATGTCACCTTAGAGTGTCCATAGCGGAGACAATTATAACACTGAATGGTTGGGAAAGTGTACAGTTCTACCGGCAGAGAATTGTACAAGAGATATACGTGAGAAGGAAGGGTTTGGCCTTCAAAAGTGAGGACCACTGTTTGTGATGGTTTCCATGTGACAGTACCAGAGGAAGTATCTTTATAGTTTAGGCGTCTAGCCTTTACAACTTTACCAATATTTTGTGAAGTAGAGATATACGAAATTATTTCTTCCTCTGAAAGATCAATGGATATGCCACGTACGAGACCCAGGCGGGTAACATTAAAGGATGGAACGTAAGCTTTGAATTTATTATTTTGTGAGTTGCTAAAACTTGATACAAAATTGTTTGCCAAAGCTCCTGATTCAAATTCAACAGAGATTTTATATCTACCTTCTGCCTTAATACCATCTGGGCGAATGCCTTTTGTTTTTTGTTGCAAAATATGTTTACCAAAATCGATTGGGTGGATTGTACCTCGTTCTGTTCTCTGAACATAGACCAGAAAAGGGGATACTGCTGAATCAGAGTACAACAGTTGAGGATGAGGAAGAGGACCCTGAGGGGCAGAAGAAGGCTCTAAAGCTGGGATTATTGAAGGCGTAGGGGAGATAGGAGGAGACGTAACGATGGTAGAGGGCTTAGGTCTTATTTTTGAAGATCTTTTTTCAATTTTCCTTTTTTTAAAAGCTGAAAAAGAGGAATCTTCTGAGGAATCCGAGTCCTCCAAAGGAAAACGCGATATTCCTCTTATGGTAGATGGTGAAGGATGAGGATCAGGGGGATCCGGAGGATCCGGAGGATCCGGAGGTCTTAAGTCCTCCATTAAGGATGTAGAAACGGAAATTCGTTAATATGCTACAATACAACCAAATATAAACTAAATACAAAGGGAAAAAAAGGTTATAAATATCTGTTTTATCCAAAATAAGTAATTATCCAAGAGAGCAAGCACAAACACAACTGTCACTCTGCAAACTTGCAACAATAACCCACCTTATATTATAGTAATTTATTTAACTTGTTGAGGGCCTAAAAATTCCAAAGCAACATATAGGCAAGGGCCGTAAATTTTCGGAATTTTTTGTGATTTTTCTTTTTACGAAAAAACCATGAAAACATGCGTAAATTAAAAAAAAAACACACACATTCATATTATTTTATCGTAAGTGTCGAAATGCAATGATTTTTTTATCAAAAAATTTAAAAAAATAATCTTTTTTTGAATTCCGATAATGTTGCCAACCCGACATTTTCCGAAAAATAATAATTAAACCATTTGCCGAAAAATTAATATTTACTACATACACTACTATTATTATTTGATATCCTACCTAAAAATTTTCTTCTGTGTGGTATATTTTGTCGCACGGCACGGCACACAACGGAACATCACACTCAAAACACATATAACATGTTTCCTTCCGTTGCTTTCGTGCCGCGCACACAAAACACTACGCCATTGTTTCACTTTAAATTTTGAAGCATATGATCCACATTTAACACACACATTTCTCAAATAAACGCAACATAAATAATGTATTTTTGTTAATAAATCACTGTTTGTATCAAATTGCACCACAAACCAAGAAAAATCGCGAATATATGTATATATTATCCGCGCGTAGATCCGTGTTCCAACCGTGATTGCTGGGCGCGAACTGAAGAAATAAAAAACCCTTCCTATCGACATGGCAACGGAATCACGTGATTTTTGCATGTACCATACACGTGTACGTCTTTCGCGCGCTGGGCACATGACGACGGAATAGATCGACACGGCGACAGACACGTGATTTTTGCATGTACCACGCATGTGTCTTTCGCGTACTAAGGACGTGACGACGACGGAATATTATTTCATTATTTAATTTTTGATCGTACAACATGAGTTTAGGGCGACATCTATAACTTTTCTATACGATTTTGACGACCGAAAAACTTCTACTTTGAGTGTTGATTTAAGCTATAATCGGCCATGTTTTTGAGTCGAAAATGGAACAACAGGTCACTACAGGATTTCTCTATTGGGAAAAAATTACGTTTTTCAAATTCGATACGCGGCCGTCGATAAATAATTTATTTTGTGCCTGTCGGATATATCCGACGCGGCCCCTGCGGACAGTCGCGCTCCGTCGGATATATGCGACGCGGCCCCAGGCTCATTAATGGTGTATAATTTTCTATCAATTAAAAAATATGCAGTTTGTTCAATATCTTTCACCTCTTAAAAACGTTTAAGCGGTCATTCCATTCTAGCTAAATAATATGTTGATCTTTATGTGATAATTACAGACAAACAGCTCGAGCGGCGCTGATGAAGGAGAGAGTGAACGGAGACTCCTGGAGGCGCTAGCCAGGGAGAACACGCTCAAGGCCCGACTGCAAAGGCTGATGGCTTCTGTTAACCAGGTTGATATAACAAGTGTTTGGAGTAGACAGCTTAGCTTGGATTGTAATTGCTTTACTGAAAATCTCGTTTAATACATTTTTATGGGTTTTGATAATTTTAAAACGATTTTTATTCATATAAAGAGGTGATTTTAAACAATATATTATTTACACCCATGGGACTTTTACAACATGAGTAAATAAATATTTGAAAATAAAATAAAAACAGTCGACAAAATGCAATTTAAAAATTTGATAAATAATTAACTTAATGCAACTAAGAAAACATACATGGTTACATATACATATACAAAATACAATACATATACAGTGAAACTCGCTTAATAAATTCATTTTTAATAAGTTTTCCCGCTAAGTAAGTTTAAATTCTGCGGTCCCGAAAAAGTCCCATACATTTTTTTAGGCTTAATACGTTTCCTGCTTATGTTTGTTTCAAATATTTATAGCCGAACTCAATTTATTCATACAAATAAATCTTCATAATACGTTTTTCGTATTATCGAAAATTTGTTCAACATTCCTAAAAATGAAAAATGGGCGCATTAAAAATTAAGTGGGTTTGGCGGCGTCACGGCGATAAGCGGCATCGTATTCTTAATTATTTTAGTTCACTTTATTCATCATAATGCTAGCTTTATACTCGTAAGAGAACATTCTGCGGACATATAAATATTCCGTAACTGAGGGTGATTATATTATTCTAAATAATGTTTAGTGTATTTATTATAAGAACACAGGTTCTGTTCAAGTTATCGTCTCAAAAAATGTAGTCTAGAATATACATTCTGATATAAATGAATAAAAAAAACTTGCATTTTTAAAAAAATGCTGTAATATGCATCTGCAGCCTTTATTGGGGTTATTAAATGTAAATTATTAAATGAGGAACTTTTGTCACACATTTACGGCGTGTTTTTATCTGCAGGCTGGTCGGACCGTGGACACCTCGGATGACCTCAAGAGGGGCGTGTGTCCCCGCTGCGGCCCGCAGACCAACAGGTAAGAATGTAACGGGTGAGAACGGTGGGTTTTATGGAAAAACCAATTAAAGTGGACAGTGGTAAAAGTGGATTTGATGATTGTAACTCCAACACACAAAAATAAATGAGACATAGATTTACGATAGTTTGCCATATTCCAACTATAACTATCCCCAATGCTAAAAAATAGACTGGACATATTTATTTACGCCCATGTAATTGCTTTATTAATTTTTACATGAGACCTTTGGAATGTAGTTGTGGGCTAATTAATGTGTCATTTTGAGTGAGGGGTATGTGGGATCAATGATTAACCCATTACAGCATAGCGTCCGATAAATCGGACGCAAGTAAATTTAATATATTTGGTATAAAAAATAAGTGATTTGGTAGTTTCTTTGTTTTGAACGATAGTTCAATAATTTTTTTATATTGGGAACCCCATTTGAAACGGTTAAATACCATATTTTGCTTATTATTTGTCATTTTCGAAAATGGTGGATCATGGTCGGGCTGTTTTAAGAAAATGGTAGGCATTATTTTGTTTTTCTTGTAATATTTACGATAAAAATTTTAAAAAATCTATAATATTTGTTCAAATGATGTATACCTATGTAAAAATAAGATTTATTTTATGTCAAAATTGTTACTTTGCTTCTTATGTGTGAGATTTTGATGCCGTCCGATATATCGGACGTTATGCATAGCGGGATCTAGGGTTTGGTGTTTGATAAAATAATGAAAGACAACTTTTACATCTTGAAGGTGCACGAAATTTTATCAGCTTTAGAATGCGAAGATGACAATGACACCGCGGTGAACCTTATTTACGTTGAGCCACTTATTGAACGGAGTGGTCAGGCTACGGATGAGAACAGTGACAAGTCTGACGATGAACATGATGCCAACTTAAACCATTTGGGACACACATTGATTCAAAGTAGATGTGAACTACAACGATTACAAGCAAAGTGAGATGATGCTATCTATGCCGTCAGCATCTTCAGGTTTCCAATCATCAAATACTGAAATTTTGCAGGCACCTTCATCGAGTGAAGAAAGCGATGATGAAGATAATGAATCACTTTTTTCTCTAAAAGCGCGTAATAATCCACCAAAAAAGTCTTAGGCTAAAAATAAAAGAACAATTTTATGGAAAAAACAATTACCTAACTTCACTTGCCCAGAATACAGCACACAACCAACATCAGAATAAAGTCAAAATTGTAAAGACCCCTTAGATTATTTCAAGCTCTTTTTTCACAAAGATTTAGTAAGACACATTGTAGACCAAACAAATCTTTACGCGGGTCAGAAAAATAAAACTTTGATGATTACAGAAGATGAAATTTACGTTATTTTCGATGTTATGTTATTATCGGGCTATGCCAAGTTAACAAATAAAAGACTGTATTTTTGTAGAGATAATGATGTGCCGAAAATTCTTGCAGGAAATATATGATGTAACAGATTTGAAGCGATACTACAATTTTTACACCTGAATGATAATACATTATTATCAGCTTCTTCTGACAGGCTGTATAAGTTGCGTCCACTGCTAGATAGTCTGGGTAAATCTTTCCGAAAACACAATGGATTAAATGAGTATTATAGCGTCGACGAAAGTATGATCCCATAATATGGAAAACATTACGCCAAACAATTTATTAGGGGAAAGCCGATAAGATTTGGCTTAAAAAATTGGGGTATGTGAGCCAGCACTGGTTATATGGTGGCTTTTAGCATATATACAGGGAAAACTGCAGAAAATAAAGATTTCGGATTAGGCGGGGATGTAGTTCTCACTCTAATAGAGCTCGGAAAGTTACCAGCCAAAGTGGCATAAAAAATATACTTTGACAACTTTTTCACATCTTTGTCATTGAGACATCTGCGAGAGTAAGGCTACTATGCAACTGGCACAATACGGGCCAACCGTGTTGAGAACTGTCCGCCAAAAGTTGGCGAACAGTTTTCTAGCCCTAAAGTAGTGTATGGTTCCGTTGTGCATAGCGTCCGATATATCGGACGGGTCATAAAATCATAACTATGTATATGTGCTCTGTTTTTTACTAACTGGATCTTTTATATAACCCCAACTGTCCATTATTTAACATAAACATTGGATTTAGTACTAAAACAAACTTTATGCAGTAATGGGTTAATAATCACTTGTCATTGAAAACACAAGTCGAAAAACAGAAATTCCTGAATCTATAAGTAATGGTATATACAGGGTGTACCAGAACTAGCAGCAGAAACTTAGTCGGTAGATTCCTGCCTATGTTATGAGTCTAAAATGTTCAAGCAACCATGACCTAAAATCAATAGTTATGGAGTTATGCAATATGGAAGTTTGCATTTTAATTTTCAATATTTCTGACTTATTTTTTGCAAAAAGTTGAACTATCATTACAGTAACTTACATTGATTATTAAAAATTCAATTGCTCCAATGCAACTTAAATAAAATGATAAAAACCTTGTAAAAATTTTTTTTTTCAATTTTTGCAAGGTTTTTTTCATTTCATTTGACTTGTATTAATTAAGTTTCTACTGTTAGCTCTGGTATACTCTGGTATATCATTTTAAATCAAAATAGTTGTTTTAATAATTTGCTACACGTACATGGACAGATTTCTATCACCACGCAAAGTAGTCTTTGCAAAATATAAATTTTCGATGAATATTGTATAAAATAAAGTAGTAATATTATTTTAAAATTCGGTAAATCAACAACATTTACTGATTTCTTCATCCAGAGAGTTTATATATTAATTGAAGCCAATGTTTTCATCATAATTTGACAGATGTCTCGACAATTTTCTTAGGTTTTCGCATTCATTTTCAGAATAGGTCAGGAAATTATATTATATATTGGCCAAGAATTGATAACAATCCACAATGAGTATTCAAGTTTAAAATATATTCGGCACACTATTTTCAATTCCAGAATGGTAACATCAGACGACGCGGAGCCCGCCTCTTCCATCTCCATGAAGGAGCCTTCGCCGGCCTTCCAGGCGGAAGAGGTCTCGCACGAAGCTCCCGTGGAATGAAGATGTCCGTAACTTTATTAGTCTTATTTATCCGAGAAGATGTACCTTTATCTCCTAGTATTCTATATTACCACGATCGTTATTTTGTGTCAATAAATTTGAGTATTCCGCGCGCTGCTAGAAATTCGGAGCCAATTTTAAGCCACAATGACACGCTCGTTGATTTTTAGAAGAGGCAGTGAATATCGCGTCCCGAGGAGCAAGGCCTTTCGAAAATGTGCATTTAGAATAAGTCCGCATCATAATAACAGGGGCATGAAGTGAGAACAGGAAGCATGACTTTTTTATTAGCATATATTTTGAAAAGAAACCCAAATAAGAGACATATCTCATAATATTCTGCCAGATTAATATTTAATTTCGATTATTTTTTCCAAATAAATGTTTAAAAAAAAATAATGCTTGTTCTCACCGCACGCCCCTGCTAATAATACTGGTTATTTTTCTCGCATCACAAAATGTGTCACTTATATACAGGGTGTCTAGCAGATAGCAGCAAAAACTTCAGGGGAGACTTCTTCATTCAGTTTTGAATAGAAAATATACTTTACACTTTGGGTGACATCAAAGTTTGCATTTTTTTCTTCAATATTTCTGACTTATTTTCTGTAAAACATTTGTCTATCACAAGATCAACTTATATGAAATATTAAAAATTCATTCGCTTTAATACAAGTCAAATAAAATAATAAAAATCTTAAATTTATCACATTTTTTTTAAAATATGACATATCACCCAAAGTGTAATCAATATTTTCTATTCAAAATTGAATGAGGAGTACTCCTCTGAAGATTTTGCTACTAGCTACGAGACATCCTGTACATGCGGTGGACTGCGTTGGTACAACATATTTTTTTTTATTAAAAAATGTATAATTTGACAATGCAAGTTGTTTTTGTATATTTTAATATTGCTTAAAATAATTTATCGAAAATTCTGGAAAGAGTTAGATTATTTTTAAATTGGTGACAAATTTTGCTCTTGTTCTAGATATTTTAAAACAAGACTTGATTTCTCCCATAAGTGAATCGCAATCTCTTTTATCATCACCGGCCTGAAGAGCCGAGCATTCCTGTACGCTTTAGCGCATGTCCGACTGGTGCGGCTTGGAGGTTTTAATTATTTTAAGATAACTACAGTTAAAGTGTGAATCTTAAAATGATAATTGATTATTTTTCACATACACTGCCGGCCTTGTTTCGAGCGAAGCTTTTCAGAATTGAATACGCTTTCTGTAACATCATTCAATATTACGTCTTCACTCAGTGTTGAATTCACTGATTAGATATTTTTGCACAGAGAAAAGTGCGTAGCGCCCCCGGCATGCTAGATTGAAATATATTAGCTTATATCAGTTAGAATTATTTCAGAATGAATATAATTTATGTACTATGATCTGAACCCAATGTATTTAATCAAGATATTTTTTTATACTTTTTTTAATGTAAAGGATTTCAAAGTAATGGGTGTCTTGTAACTTCTTCGTTCAATTTTGAATAGAAAATATACTTTACACTTTGGGTGACATCAAAGTTTGCATTTTTTTCTTCAATATTTCAGACTTTTTTTCTGTAAAACGTTTGACTATCACAAGATCAACTTATGTGGAATATTAAAAATTCATTCGCTTTAATACAAGTCAAATAAAATAATAAAAATCTTAAATTTATCATATTTTTTTTTTTTAAATATGACATCTCATCCAAAGAGTAAATAATATTTTCTATTCATCATAATTTGATGAGGAAGGTTCCACTTAAGTTTTTGCTAGTAGCTACGGGATGCCCTGTACATCTCGTCTAATATTTTTTAAATATATATCTGAATCTTAGAATCTCATACGTATCATTACAGTAGACTTTTGATTATGGGGGTCATTCGATCATTGGAATGAAAAAGAACATATAATCTTCGCCAAAAAAAAATAGAAAAATTATTTAAAAAAAAAATAAACATTCCAACTTATTCTGGAAATAACAACATTTTAACAAGGATACAATCTTTACATTAACTTTATTCTTTTTCTTGTGCCCTATCCGTTTAACGGACATTGGCTATCGTCACTATATTTACTGCAGCCCGGAAAAGCTCCACAGTAGACTGGCCGTGGTGTCCTCCTCCTTCCAGGGCCCCGACTTCCGGCAATCTTTCCCTGCATTATGAGTTGCAAGATCTCACACTTTCCTGGATGTCTCATCACATGTCAGAGATATTGAATTTTTCAGATTTTTGTCGTTTTAATAACTGTTTATTTTATTCATCCGAGCCATAATATCTTCATTCGTAAGTCTGTCCATCCAGCGAGTATTTTTCTGTAGATCCACGTCTCCAATGCTTCAAGTCGCCTTATCAATAGGCATGATGACAGTATTAAAGAATAAGTGATTTTAGAGAAGAAAATATTTTGAAAGTATTTTAAAAAATGATCCAGTTTTAATATACACATTGAGATTAATAAGATTTTCAATAAAATAAAAGTATAAAATTGTGCAATCCGCCATTTTAACTGAAACACCCGTCAGAGCGAATGACGTCACGCCTCAGTACCCATCACCGTGTCTTTGAACCGTTGCCTTAGACACAATGCAATGTTTACTGAGGCTTGACATCACGTAGACGAAATAACAGCTGCGGGCATTTTTGCGCAAAATTAAAAATATGTAGATTAAAATGCAATTATTTGCGTAAAAACAAACTTAGTTTATTACTGAAATAATATTATTTTCGGTAATAGTAGACATGTAGGTACCTACAATACAGAATGTTATTTCAAAATCTGTCATCACGCCTATTCTTTGGTAAACATGTAGCATCTGACCATTCGCATTCGTAATCTAATGTACTTATATGGAATATTATAAATTAATTCACTTTTATGCAAATCAAATAAAATGATTCAGATTCAAATTTCTTAGACAAACATTTTTAATTAACATTCTATAAAATATACCCCCTGAAGCATTGTAGACTAGGTCTATAACACCCTTTGTAATCGCAAGTTTAATTTTCTGCTACTTATTAAGTGACAACAAAAACAAAATCGCGTTTTGAATAATGTTATTTAAAAAGTATAAATTCACACATTCTGCAACCAAGTTTACACGGCCCCGCATAATCTGACTTTACACCATAGCAATATTAATTTTCAAGGCCTAATTCAAATTAAATAAGTTGGTGGCTTTAAAAAACATTCTGGTCATATTTTCCAGTAATTGATCTAACCAAGCACCACAATTGATAGAAAGACGGAAAGTCCGATAGAATCTAAATATTCCTTTTAAGAATTTTTTAATTTGTCATTTGAATTTAAAATTATTGGGGTTTTACTCGTGTCAAATGTCTCGATTTTGAAGTACAAAGTTTGGATATCTTTCCAGGGGATGTTATCGATGGGGTACTTAATTTATCATCCTTTGCAGAGCGCGTCAGTCGACGGCGCTCGTCGTTGACAGGTCACAGCAAAGTGCACGCAAAAGCTTGAATTATTGAATGTCAATATATTTAAATATAGATTAATTGATTATTATACAATGTTATTATACATTAAAAAAAGTGCATTTAAAATGAGAAAATATTATTATATGTATACCACTGTATTATTGTTTTATTAATGTAAGTTAGACACTTAATATTTAATGTTTTAGGTCTGGTTTTCAGATTAGTAGTTAAATTGACTAATTACCATGCAAGGCAAACACATACAACTGACAAAGTCTTCCTATTTTATTAAACCTCGAGACACTTGTCTCATTATACAAAGTATAAAGCTCTTAGAGTTTGTCAAAATTCATTTTCAAAATGCTTGTTTCAAAAACATGCAACGCATGCTTATTCTTCATATTTGTCAGTACATATTTGTATTACATTAACAAACTCAAAACATATCGAGGACGGAAAGCCAAAAGGTCGTTAGTGATTATTTCTAACTGTGCAGGAGAGCGAAAGCATGTTCCGTCAATCTGATTTTGTCAATATTTATTTTATTATTAAACGATTTCCGTATTTGTTAACCCAAAACACGTATGGAAATGGTTTAATAATAATAGAAGTATTGACAACATCAGATTGAGAAAACATTCTTTTGCTTACGTGTTAAGTTCGAAATAATCACTAATGCCTTTTTGGCTTTCTACACTTGTTATTATGTATAATTATCGTTCGGGAGCGTAGTCACCAGCAACATCAATCACTGCTTCCCATGTACTTGGAATACGATTTGTCCAGTGTCCTAGTGGTGCGACTCTCGTACTCTTCCACACTTGCCAGAAGGAGCTGATTGTCAAAATCCCAAGATTGACCCTTTCCCAACTTGCCGTCTAAGCTGGTCCCGCCAGCTTTGAAGCGAACAAATCACCCTCACCGTGCCCTTTTGCTAATCATTTCTTCACCAAAATGATGGTCGAGATGGCGGAATGATTCGGCATCTTTCTTCAGGTGATACAGCATAATGTGTATAAATGTCAATCAAACTTCAAATTAAAAAAAAAACAGCAGATAATTATGCATCAACCTAATAACCTGTACTGTAGTTAAATTAGTGCGGCCGGGCCTTCCGCATCTTCTCATTCAATAGTTCCAAGACGACGGAGGCCAGGTTTCTGCTAGTGTGAATGAATTAGGCCCGAGGCCAACCTCAAGACGTATCCAAGCCGGTTTGGAGATATTTCTGGACACGAATTTTGCAAACATGATCTTTCCGGATAGGATCTTTGCGGACATTTATTATTTCGGACATAGATTATCCCAGATAAAAATAATATTCTTGATTTATTAAAATAAAATATTCAAGGTAAAATTTGGATAGAAGAATTTTTTAACTGCCAGTTAAATATTTTGATAATTTGTATAGTGCCTTTTTCGTGAGTATTCGCCATTAAAATTATTTTACAAAACAACTTACTGGCCAAAAAACTTGTACTTATACACTGAATAACATGCTCAAAAATGGAATTGACAGTTAAAACTATAGTCAAGAGGGCCAGGAAGAATTTCATCAATACTTAAACTTTGTGAAAAATCAGTTTTTTGTATTTTGAAAATTTTTGTAACATTTTTGACTAGTTGACGTATATAAAAAATGACAGTCAAATGTTAATGACGGCCTTTATGAAAATGAATGGCAAAATTGGTTTTGCCCAGTTTCAATTTTTTTTACTTTCTAATTTACGCATTGTTATACACAGACAAAGTCGTTGGTAAGTATCCTTCCAAAATTGATCTTTATTGTACATTTTATGAACCTGACCTAACCTTATCAAAAATATTTTTATCAGTGTTTGCAAAAATCCCGTCAATATCAGAATGTCCCGCACGTTTGTGTAATTTAAATTTGTTTGCGTGTCAACTTCGGGTAACGCACCGCTGGCTTTATTTCAGTAATAATATTCTACTATTTATGTGTGCATTATTTTAAAAATAAACTAATTTAAATACTAATCTGAAGCCAGGTCTAAGTATGTCGAAGTATGTCGAAGCATTTTTGTGATTATTGTTCTGAAAATGATTTTAAATGACAGTGCTGTACCATTTGTTTACTGCCAAAATATCAGACAGCCATTAGATGGAGGCTTACATTACCTGTGCAATTTCATTCAAATTATATACATGTAGTAGTGGTTACCACTTTTTTTAAATTACTTCAGGATAAATCAGAAATAATGAAAACAATGTAAACTTCAAAGTAAGCTCATCTCCACAACTCCACAACGGGACGTTGACATTGCAACATTTAGGCAGGAACCTATCTGAAAGTTTTGTGAAATAACTCTGTTATACTTATATGTGTCATAGCTGGTGGAAAAAACTTCGGGGAGTCTTCAAGTTTGGACGGAAAGTATTGTTTACACTTTGGGTGAAATTTCAACAGTTTCGGAGATAAGCGACATCAAAGTTTGAATTTTTTCAATATTCCTTTCTTATATCTATCATGACAGTAATTTGTATCTGATATTAAAAATTCATTTCACTTGATACAATAAAATGAAATGATTTGAACCTTTCAAAAAAGTGTGGTTAAAATTTCTGCAAGTATTTAATAATTTTATTTGACTTGTATCAAAGCGAATTAATTTTTAATATTCAATATAAGTTACTATCATGATTTTCCAGTGTACAGAAGACACGTCAGAAATATCCTCCAAAGTTTTTGCTAGCTGCGGGACATCCCCGTATATTGTTTTATCAAATGTAATTTTGGATTTGGATGATTTCTTTCATATTTATTATTTTAAACGTTGAGCCGACTTCTCAATAGTACATTAACCCTCTTTAGGCCCACGGTATCATATATTATACTCGGATATACACCATTCGCTTGTCAATAGCTCAGTTAATATTTCTGTCGAGGTCAAAATGTGTATCGTCGGTAAAACTGTTTCTTATTTAGCCAGATACCCTGAGCTTGTGTTAGACAACACAACCAGTAAATATATTTTCAACGTAATCTCCGAATATCATATAGAATACCGTGGCCTCGAAGAGGTTATTAAACAACGTGTATGGCACTATCTTCAAAATTCTTTTATAAATTAGTTGATATTACTTAGAATGACGGTGAAGTAGCGACAGCATTTATTGCGATAGCATATAATATAGAATCTCAACTCTAATTTAATCGGGTGGCAAATTCTTGAATCTGCGAGAAATAAATCGCGGATCAGTCGTGCAAACAATAAAAAGATTAGGAAAACATTTGTACCACAAAAAATAACATTTGATCTATTAATAATTCAGTATGAAAACAGAATACTTCCTTCTAATTTGTTCATTCTTTCATTAAAGTTACTAAAAATGCTATCCACTTGTTTAATGCAGTTTATTAAGTAATGAGAAACTTCCGGAAAAACATTTTCTATTACCTACAATAAACCATCTTCTGTATGTTTTATAAAACAATCTCTGATGAGCCAATTTATCTAATTTGTGATTCTGCTCTACGGATTCAAGAATCTGTAGCAAGATTTGTAGACCAATCTATTTGTGCTATGTTTAATTGAGAGATGGACAAATTAATTATAATAGTATTTGGCCCGAGATGTAATAAAGGGTTTTTCGATGAAAACAATACGATTTAAAAATGAAAATAACAAAATAAATTAAAGATATGGCCAAAAAAACATGCGCCCTGCGCACAATTCACAGTTTAAACTGTCATCGTCAACTATGATCCGAGTTGGTACAACTGGCCCTTAGTCTTCTGGCAATGGCCGGAAGACTTGACAAGACCAGGTAAAAGAGACGTTCCTGTTAGAAGCCTCAATCGACGAGCGTGCGTGAGATGTTGGCGCGTGGATCATGGAGTTCATTTATTTATTGTAGGTGACGAGTAATGATCACCTTTTTTTGAGTTGTAATATACAATGGATTTTTATACGTATGAAACTTGAAACGGAATCATCTTGTCTAGACGTGGATCTCGAGTTATGCATATTAATTTGTCGATCTTTCAGTGGAACATGGCCCAGGCGGAGACCTGTACGTACATAAAATAAGAAGCATATATTTCGCAGATTAAAGTGTTATTTTTTATTTATTTGATAAAGACTATAAATTTTTTTTTAATTAGTGTATATTATAGATATCTCACAGAGACGAAACTGTACTAATTGATTAATAATGTCTCTGTGACATAAATCCAGCACTGTTCTGAAAGATTTGAACAAACTCAAAAATATTCTAAATTTTTTTTTGTTGCAATTAGGAATATTTCGATTACTGATACTAAAACATATTACCTATTGCATTGAATCTCAAATGAAACTTGCAGAAAATTTCAATTCCCTTTCTTTCATCACAATCAGTCCCAATCACCAGATCAAAACCACCCTCGTAGCTAGTTCACAGGTACAGAAGATAAGCGACTTCAAAATGTGCATTTTTTGTCAATATTTCTGAACTATTTTCTGTAAATCATGAAAGTAATTTATGTTGACTATTATAAATTCATTCGCTCGAATAAAATGATGATTTATTTATTTATTAATTTTATTCATCTTGTATCGAAGCTAATGAATTTTAAATATTCAATATAAGTTACTTTAATGATGTTCGTTGACACAAAAGGTAAGTTAGATATTGAAAAAAAAAACTATTGACATTATGATGTTTTCGTTTTGACTCATGAAAGTAATGTATATTAAATATTATAAATTCATTCACTTGAATAGAAGTCAAATAAAATCATAATTTTTTTTTAATAGTTTTATTTGTTTTGCGTCGAAGATAATGAATTTTACATATTTAAATAAAATGTAAAATTTGAATTCATTTATTTTCATTACTATTGACATTATGACATTTTAAACTCATAATTTATGTAGAAATCTACCTGCAAAGTATTGTGGACTAACTCTGTTACATTCTGTATACATGGAATATAATCAATTTAGCGAATGCAATAATTCCTGCAGTTCCAAAATTTAAAAAAAAAAATGAACTTTATACCCTTTCTAAATTCACTACGCTGATCCGTCATCTTGTTTCAAAATGGCAGCTGTTCAAGAAATCCTTACAAACACACATACACAGACGAAATCTACCTGATTCCTGAAGCTGCGTCATTTGTTGTGTCTTGGTTATATTCATTGGTAAAAATATCATTTATAATATGTATTTTGAGTCATTTTACAACGTCGCTTTTGTCTGCGAAATATGTGGATCAAATTTGTAAATCATTCTGTTTTTCTTTAAGTAAAAAATTGTTTTCTAGAGTATTTATTACATATATTCATTGAGTATATTTTTAACAGTGTTGAAGAAATTAGCTATTTGGGTACACTGACTATCGCAGGCATAACTGGGTTAAAATTTAATCACTGCGACAAATCTCCCGATAAACTGACCCTGTTAAAGAAACGCAATGGCTAATTTCTCCACGACAATCATTTATGATTACCATGTAAATATATGTTTGTAAATATGTTGCAAAACAACTGACGCGACGAATGTAGCGCAGACCTGTAGACGGTTAATGTTAATGTAAGGAGATATAATATTATGAAAATATAAAATGCAAGCCTTAAACGTGATACAGTTGTGCTTATAATATGTATCAAAATTGTTGAAGAAATATAATTTTTGCGCAATATGAACCGGTTTTTATTAATCATCAGAAAACCTGTTCCTCTTCTCTCATCCAGACCGCACTTGGCATCTGCAGATCATGTACGGTGTGGACGCTATTTTTGTCATTAATCAGGGGTATTTATTTGTATATTATCACTTTTCTACGCCTACCTTATAATGCCTCACTAGGTGAAACTTGTCCTGGGGTAGTTATAATTAACAATTTAATAATTTTCTTATTCTTAGTTGAATCAAATTATATAAAGCCATGTATTCACTAGGGGACAAATAGCGCAGCATTCCGCGCGGCATGTCGCATCAACATCTACGTTCATGTTTCGGGGATAATGACGCGGTCAGTTGACGTGTACACACCGGGACTCACATATCTTGTCGCGGAAATGTCACCCGATGAGGTTATGATGACAGCTACGGTATCTATTTATACTTAATTTAGCGAAAACGGGGTTCCGCGCATTTCGAAATGTTTTTTTGGGTCGCAATTTCAAATTAACGAGGTTTTACTGTAGTAAATTGAATATTATTAAAAACAAGGTCCTTTTTTATAATTATTGTTGTTAAATAATTATTGTTTTCCACATGTCGCGGAAATGTCGCCCTATAAGGTTATGATGACAGCTGCGTATCCATTTATGTTATCGAGTTTATCGAAACGTAAGTGGAGAAAAAGGTGGTGGATGCAAAATTATTTACTGCAAAGAGAAAGAAGGACGGATATTCTATGCGATCTTCGATCGATACAGCTCGATGAGTTCAAGAACAATTTCGTTTCCCCACATTGTCATCTTGACAGATATAGCGCATGCGTATTCACTTGTAAACATACCGCGTGGTACTGACGCTCCGCGTAATGTTGCAGTGAGCTCGCTCAGGTACCGTGCTCATGGAAACGTTGCCACGGCACGTAGAAATGCCGCGCTATGTTGTGCGCGACTTCGCGGAACAGTGCACGACGTTGCAATGTCACGTAAACTCTATGCCGCGACAATTTGTTCCCTAGTGAATACATGGCTTAACACTAGCGGACCTGAAAGACATTGTCCTGCCCGAACGTCAGCTTTTGGATGGCGTAAATCCTAGGACCCGACTGCAGCACCACCCACCGGGTCCAGTTGTCCAGAATCTAAATATGTTTATTAAAATCGGCCAGCCATTAACCCATTACAGCATAGCGTCCGATAAATCGGACGCAAGTAAATTTAATATATTTGGTAGAAAAAATAAATGATTTGGTAGTTTCTTTTTTTTGAACGATAGTTCAATATTTTTTTTATATTGGAAACCCCATTTGAAACGGTTAAATACCATATTTTGCTTGTTATTTGTCATTTTCGAAAATGGCGGATCATGGTCGGGCTGTTTTAAGAAAATGGTTAGCATTATTTTGTTTTTCTTGTAATACTTACGATAAAAAAATTTAAAAATGTATAATATTTGATGAAATAATGTGTATCTGTGTAAAAATAAGCTTTATTTTATGTAAAAATCGTTTCTTTGCTTTTTATGTGTGTGATTTTGATGCCGTCCGATATATCGGACGTTATGCATAGCGGGCTCTAAGGTTTGGTGTTTGATAAAATAATAAAAGACAACTTTTACAGCTTGAAGGTGCACGAAATTTTATCGGTTTTAGAATGCGAAGATGACAATGACACCGCGGTGAACCTTGTTTACGTTGAGCCGCTTATTGAAGTGAGTGGTCGGACTACGGATGAGAACAGTGACAAGTCTGACGTTGAACATGATGCCAACCTAAACCATTTGGGACGCACATTGATTCAAAGTAGATGTAATCTACAACGATTACAAGCAAAGCGAGATGATGCTATCTATGCCGTCAGTATCTTCAGGTATCCAATCATCAAATACTGAAATTTTGCAGGCACCTTCATCGAGTGAAGAAAGCGATGATGAAGATAATGAACCACTTTTTTCTCTAAAAGCGCGTAATAATCCTCCAAAAAAGTCTTAGGCTAAAAATAAAAGAACAATATTATGGAAAAAACAATTACCTAACTTCACATGCCCAGAATATAGCACACAACCAACATCAGAAGAAAGTCAAAATAGTCAAGACCCCTTCGATTATTTCAAGATTTTTTTTCACAAAGATTTAGTAAGACAAATTGTAGACCAAACAAATCTTTAAGCGGGTCAGAAAAATAAAACTTTGATGATTACAGAAGATGAAATTTACGTTATTTCGGTGTTATGTTATTGTCGTGCTATGCCAAGTTACCAAATAAAAGACTGTATTTTTCTAGAGATAATGATGTGCCAAAAATTCTTGCAGGAAATATAAGATATAACAGATTTGAAGCGATACTCCAATCTTTACACCTGAATGATAATACATTATTATCAGCTTCTTCTAACAGGCTGTATAAGTTGCGTCCACTGCTAGATAATCTGGGTGAATCTTTCCGAAAACACTATGGATTAGATGAGTATTATAGCGTCGACGAATGTATGATCCCATACTATGGAAAACATTACGCCAAACAATTTATTAGAGGAAAGCCGATAAAATTTGGCTTCAAAAATTGGGCAATGTGTGCCAGCACTGGTTGTATGGTGGCTTTTAGCGTATATACAGGGAAAACTGCAGAAAAGAAAGATTTCGGATTAGGCGGGGATGTAGTTCTCACTCTAATAGAGCTCGGAAAGTTACCAGCCAAAGTGGCATAAAAATATACTTTGACAACTTTTTCACATCTTTGTCATCGAGACATCTGCGAGAGTAAGGCTACTATGCAACTGGCACAATACAGGCCAACCGTGTTGAGAACTGTCCGCCCAAAGTTAGCGGACAGTTTTCTAGCCCTAAAGAAGTGTATGGTTCCGTTGTGCATAGCGTCCGATATATCGGACGGGTCATAAAATCATAACTATGTATACATGCTATGTTTTTTACTAATTGGATCTTTTATATGACCCCAACTGTCCATTATTTAACATGACAATTAGATTTCGTACTAAAGCAAACTTTATGCAGTAATGGGTTAAGGAGTTGAGTGACATACAACGTACAGAAGAATTATATATGTAAAGATAAGAAAAAGAGTCACAATACAAAAGATTGTATCACATAGTGATGATATTTTAACTAGTGACACACTAACCGTTATTTAGGATTGTAGTGTAAAAAAATTCGTTAAGATTAACAGATTCGCCGGCTGGGACATCTACACCGTATGGATGATCTGAAGGCCCCAAAAAGGTGTTGTTTAATGACCCAATGGGTAGAAGAAGTGTCGGAAGACCAAAACTGCGGTAGTTAGATGGTGTCATTGCGGACTGCCGGGCCCTGGGGCAGCAATGGAAAATGGCAGCCAGTGACAGAGCAGCATGGAGGACTTTCTTGGAAGCAGCTGACTTCCACCTGGTGCCGAGATATCCCAGACAATAGGAAATGATTGGTGGATGAAATGGTGGTAAATAATAAAAACATCTGGTTTATACTTAAATTCTATTAAATTAAAAAAGTTCAACATTCAGTTATTGCTAACAATGTAAGGGCTACACGTGGAGCTCAAGATTATTAGGATATACAAAAAGTTTACAGTTCAAATAAAATTAAATTTAAAGCACGGTAATTAAACCACATCATTTTATAAAAGTGTACGATTCAATGAAATGGCCCTCCATTCTGTTATTCCAAAAGAGCATTCTACACAATGTCAATGTGAATATCTTATTTAAGTACATTGTTAATCTATGTACACACAAAACAATTTTTTTTTGTTTAATTTAAAATGCAGCTCAGTTCTTGAATATCTCAGTTTCAAACAGCAACTTGCTGCTCCTTATTGGAAACTATATGTAGAAAAATGGAGCTTACAAAGTTTTGTGGAGGAATTTTACCCTGACAACATCCCTGTTTTCAAGTCTTTTGAAAATATTTTCTATTTGCTGATGTAGTTTTCATAATATAATTGTGAAAAAATTCATAATGTGTTATTACGGTGATTGAATTATGTACTTACTGTTTCATTTTCTCTTTTTTATACAAGCAAAATGCAATTCAGTATGTGAGTACTGTATTTAAGGTGTATTTCAGATTTTTTTTTTATACATTGATGGAGAACTGTCATTGATGGAAATTCTAATTTGTGTTGTATACCTTGAGTTGGAACATAGCTCTACAGAATGCGCAAGCGCATACGTTCCAACCCAAATTATACAACACAGCACGTAGTCTTTTATGTACGCCAAAGAAGCATAGCTTCTAACACGCGCACATAGATACATGTACCCAATTTTTTCCTGATACACTTAACGCTTAACATTTTTTTTATTAAAATCACATTCAACTCGTCAAATAGTTATTACATTTTATAATAAGTATATCCACTCCTGATTTTTGACGCATTTTACAATATTTTTTTATTTAGAATATAACATCAGTAAACTTAAATGCAACAACTAAATAGACTTTTAGGTTAAGTCAAAAATGGTACCATTATACGCCGAATAGTCGAACATCATGGAACCATAATGAGCGGACATCTATGGACTGTTAGACTAATGAATGTCGATAAACAATGCGTTGTACCGGCGTGCATGCAGTTTGGTATAGATAGACTCGATGGCTATAGTATTGTATGCAATATAATACATGTATTATACAAGTGTCCCAAAAAATAAACCTGAATAAAAAATTCTTAGTTTTCCAGATGAATTTCGTGAAAATACACACCTTAGATCAGTTTTTTCAGGGGCCATGTCTACAAAATGACATGTTCTAAGATTCTAATTCTCGTTGTAGGCATTTAATGTTCAATAATAATATGATGACCACATCACGTTCAACATGATTTGTATAGTCATCCACTTTACGTAAATGTTGAAAGTTTCAGAGCTCGAAAAACCAATTACAAGATTCCACCACAACAGACAGAGTTAAAAAATAAACAAACGAGATTTACAGTAGTCGCATGTGACGTGTAACATTTGACATCCCACAATTAAAAATATCAATTGAGCAGCACTTATCAATACTGTCTATACTTTTAGTACTGTAAATCTCACAATTAAAAATATCAATTGAGCAATTGTTTAAATACAAGTTCAGAAAATGTATGTGCATTTATTTATTATTGAAGTACCGTATATCTACATACGCATTTTGTTTAGAAATGTGTTTGGTCAATTATGTTTTTATTTATTTTCATAGATGGCGGTAGTGTGCCGCCATATATATTGTATGAAAACTTTGAATAAATATTTAAAAATAATCACATAAATTACAAATTATAATAATAAATTACAAAATTGAGAATGTAAATCGTTATGAGTAGTTATTGTTTCCATCAATGTAAAAAAAAAGTATTTATTGGATAGTTTCAAAGATATAAGCCAAAATATATCAAAGTTACAACATCAACACACTTGACACCAGTCGCGAAGCATATATACAAAATCAGAAGGGCTGGCTGTTGGAAGTGTGCGTCTTCGCTGCGATGGCACTTGCTAGACATTGATTTGTTTATAAATGATAATTTTTTTTCAATATTGGTCAAATGCGTCTTATTTCCTGTTACGCATTTCTGTCCTTTTTCACAAAATCACTGCCACAGATTGCAGGAAAGCAAAAGGAAAGATGTTACACATCAATAAAAGCATGTAATAATCAATTCATGAATCAAACAAAAATGATTTTTTTCCCAAAGTTTAATCAACTATTAATTTTATTTTGGGCTGATATGAATACCGGTACTATTCTGGGTTGCGTAACAAAAATAAAAACTCAGAATATGCAATTTTGTAGCTGAGGCACTGGAAAAAGTGATCTGAGGTGTCGATTTTCACAAAATTCAGAGTGCCGATTACTCAAAAACCTGATTTTTTTACGAAGATCATATTTTGATGTTCCGGTCAGTCATGAGTTAGCCTATCAGCTCTGCAAGGGATGACGTTGACTTTTGGGACACCTGTATACTAGACCTGCTTCACTCATGTATAAATTGCAGGTAACATGAAAATGAAAAATTAAGTAAAAATACCTACAAAATAGGTTTAATTTATCAAAATCATATACATATGTATTTAATCATAAAACTATAATTTTTTGCCTACAAACATCAATCTGTACATATTTTAAATTAAAATGTATAATTCAAAGACAAAACATTGTTTAATTGGATCTTTACAAACATAATTCAAATAAAGCTCATAATATCGTATAGGTTTCAAATATTATCGTATTCATAAGTTTTAATTTATCAATAATTTTTAACTCTATTTTTATATAACCCTTATATCACTATTTTCTAGTGATGAGATAAACTGTGATTGGGGTTGGATTCATAATGATGATTGGTGAGTGTAATTATTCATATCCATCGAACAATCATCGCTACACTAGAACCTAAATTTCCAATCGTCAAATCACATAATTTTATAGTTTTGTGCCAATTTGATTTCAAGAGCACACACAAAATTCATGAAAATGTAATTTCAATAGCTGCCATAATTTTTGACATAACTTAGGGTCAGTTATATTACAGTTGGTTTCGACTGTGAATCTCGTTTAAGACGATGCACGCAATTTTTGAGATGTGTCATGAAAATGGTTTTTATCCAATTTTGTTGAATAAATCATTGTAATGTCGATTCTATCTACAATCCAAGAGACAGTAGTCCAGATACATGACCTACCCACCTTTTACTGTATCCTGTGGCATATAAATGTAAAGTTACCAAAACCTGATCTATGACGTAGAAAACAAATTTATTGTCAACAATGCCTAATAGCAAAACTCATTTGAGCGGCGGCAAAATCCATATATTCACACAAAAAAGTATTGTTCGAGGTCTATGTAAATTACTTTTCCTGTTAAGGATATCGTTGATTGTCAGAAAAACCTACGGTATCCTACATAATATTGTACATTTTGACACTAAAATGTAAGAAAAATATTATAAAAAGATTTTGATGACTGATTTCAAAAATCGCACGTAATGCGCACCGGCTTTAATGAGATCCACAGTTTAATCTATCATCGCAATGTTGATACACCTAGCCCTCTTTTTTGCTGATATATTCGGCAATGTTTCGGCTGTGCCATCACTAATCATTCTACAATTTAACACACTCTTGAACGATTGCAGCCCTATATTTAACCTTTTGGTTGAGTAATGAAGATGCACGATGCAGAAGAATATTATTAGGGATTCCATAAAAAAGTTTTTTTACTAAACTGTAAAACTGCCGAAATTGGGGCCAATCAGAGATATCCATTAAAAAAATTAACTTAGCACGACAGATCCTCACCCTCATGGCCCTGTTAAAAGCCGCAACAACCGTAGAATTTGTATGAGAAGATGTATGAATGTGGCCGAAGAAAAAGTGGTGTGCCAGGATAGAAGAGTGTGGCGTTCAATCCTCTCTGCCTACCCTTGCGGAGAAACGGCGTGATGGTTAGTTAGTTAGCAAGACAGATTCTTGGTAGAATCGGTACCTCACGAATTCAGTGATCAGAACAAAATTATGATACAGCAAAAATCACACTTGAGCGTTATCGAAAATAAATGGTTCTAGAAGCTTCATGAAATGCCGGGTATATCAGATCAGCTAGTGTGTAATATATTCATATTAGATTAATTTTTAAACAAACTTAATATATGCTAGACTCATTTCGTTCATTTTAACAGAGATGTTGATAAATGCTAAAAATAATAAGACTTTTTAGCAAATAATTTTTAAACTAAGTTAAATTATAGATGTCTCACAGACAGGAAGCTATTTATATGGGAAAATATATATAGAAGTCTTTTTTGGGCATTTTCAGGGCTTACGAACTGTGGTCATTACCAGCGGCGAAATCTGTATACTGTTTCGAATAAATTAGTGGAATGACACGCCCATAAGTTTTGTGCATAATGGTATTTATTTATTTATTTAATGTTTATGGAAGACCAACAGCACAAAAAAAGCATTGATACAATATAGATGGCCAATTACAGGTCTCCACATTTAGAAATATGTCAGTAATGATAAATATTTATGATATACTAAGGCATATTAATTATATAGAAAGAAAGAATAAAAAATTTGAACAAAAGAAAAAGAAACTTATATAACGTCATCTAAATAATATCATTATGTTACATTATTATATTACAAAAAGGTATTAATCACACAATGAAGTTGTTTTATGTGTTGCATCAATGATCATATTGTCAATGCAATCAAATATTATTTTTGAATTTTGAATTTCAGTCTGAAAATATGTTTTTATTGCTTTGCCTTAAGAATATTATACGTTCTAATGAATCACGGTAATGGAGAGAAGTATCCAATATCTGTGTTAATTAAGGGGGGGGTAAGGTTTTTAACTTTTTTTTTTGCATTTTATTTTTAATTTTTTAAATGAATGTATAACATTACAAGAATATTGTGTCCAAATTTCAAGTCATTCGGAGCAAAATTGACGAAATAATGAACATTTGAGCGATACTCAGACTGATTTTCTATACCTGCTCGGGAAGCTAAGAGACGCACTCACCTGAGGACTACCGGACGTGCTATTGTATTGGAAGAGTTTTGCGTAGACAAGGACAAAAAGATGCTGATGATGAAAGCTCTTTGCTGTGTGAACATGGCATCGACGATTATGTGTAAGTATAAAATAAGTGTTGAGTTTTATTTTGAATTTTACAGTGTGCAAAACTTTAAAGCGTTTTCCCCACATCTCACGTTTTCAAAGTCGGTGTCCATCATAACTTCAAAACTACTGCACCGATCCTTTTGAAATTTTGAACACTATTTCTGTACATAATTTACTAGGTAACGCTGGAGACTTTTTTTCAAATATGTTATTAATTATTATTTTTTAATAACAAATTAGTTGATATTTTTCGCAAAAAATCGCGTTTTCCCTTCAAAGTGTTCCAAAAAATTGAAAAATTGAAATTTCAAAAAACCCTCCCAGCGTTACCTGGGAAAACCTATTATCTAACGAATGTACTTTGATTTTTTGATTTCAGATGATCTAGCACCAAGTTATGATGAACACCGCAATTCTACTTTTTTCCGAGACCCGTCCGAATAATTGCTGCCATTGCTGTATTTTTAAATATTTCTTCTTGAAAATTTTACACAATATTCTTCAAATGTCATACTCTAATGTACTATTGGTTTTAATAAAGATTTTAACTGTGTCGTCACAAAAAATTCACAAAAACATGCCTTTTTTTGTACGAATTAACCTTACCCCCCCTTAAGTGATCACTTAAGCCAGCCATTGATAGGTTGTAAGCCCTGTACTTTCCCATATAAATAGCTTCGTCTTTGTGAGACATATATAATTAATGACGATCCATTTGGGGATAAAATACAATAATTGTGTTCTTAATAATTTGAACATACTCAAAAAATATTTTTGTACCTGGCGTTCCGGAAAATTGAGATCTAAAGGTGTATGTACACGGATAAGACTTCTGCGTACAAAATACAAGGGATGACCAGTCAATTCATGCTTGACTTTTTAAGAAAATTTCATCCATGTACGGGCACCATAATATCCTTGACGAGATACATATTCAGCATGTTTTGCAAAGGCCTCCCGAATTTGCGCATCAACATATTGAAATTCCAGTCGGATTACAAGTTAAACCACCAGCTCAATGAAGTCGGCGCAATATTTTTTGAATCAGGTTTCCATAAAAAAGTAGTAAAAAACAGCGCAACCAATCAAACAATGCACGATTCAATTGTCGGCTGGCGTTAAAATATCAACACATTTTTGAAATCAAATAAACTGTGATCTTCTAAAATTAAGAGTCCTCGAATGGTTCAGTCGACCAGCAGGCTGGCGCTGGCGTAGCTGACAGACGAGTCGTTCATGTGGCGACACTGGGACGACTGGGCGTACTGCAGGAACTTGAGCGAGCAGTGCCGCTGGCGGGAGAGTGGACCGCAAGCCTGGAACCAAGGGTAAAATTATCCATAGATACTACATTTTTTCAAAAAATATGTACTATCGTTATTTTTGTAAGAGTTCTGTGAAAACTGCGTGCAAAATAGGTGCACACAATAGGTTTATTACTTGTTTGTTTTAAATAACCAAATGTAACATATCACATTCATTCTAGAGGCTTCATGAACTTGAATGTGAATTAGCGATGATTAAACTGTTATTTTAACAGGTTATTTTCGGTACAGTTATTTGGGATTTGTATCTGAATGTATCGATGATTGATAACTCAGATATAATTGTTGTCTAGTAGCGATGGTTGCCTGTCAAAATGCAAAATTAAGCAAAAAACATTGATTTTTGCAAAAATTGATTTTTTGATTGGTGGAAAATACAAAAATCTGTGCTTTTTCTTATCTATTACTACTGATTGAGCGATCAAGCAATCGGTCTATTACTCATACGCATTTTAAATTGCTTTTTAAATTTTTTAATTGCACATTGATAATCGAATTAAAGAGGAATTTTAATAACTTTTTTTGTGGAGTTGGATAAAACGTGGAATTGAAAGTTAAAATCGAGTGAAGAATGAAGACACTTCCATAATTCAAAGTTAACTCTAAATATTTTCGATTACAGCCATCCGAATATGACAAATTTGTAAAAATTATATCATATTATATTTTTTAACAGCAAATGATTGCGATTTTATGTGATGGAAATTAAGCAATCTTTGCATTAGCATAATAAATATTGCATTTACGAAATGATTTCTTGAAATATGAAAGAATACATCAATTTTTCACAAAAGTAATGGTTCTTTTTATGAATTTTATAATTTAAATTTTTTGATATTCTGCATAATTCAAAATGATTTTTTTGGGTCCCACGAATTTTGTCTTACCGAGGTTCTACTGTATTATTCATTAAAATTACAATAAAATATAATAATTTTGAATTTGAATAAACATGTACATGTTTTGTTACCATGCTATAAAGAAATGCCGCTAAATTTAGTGAAATATCTCACCTGCAATAGTACTCCGATGGGATGTCTGCCGCATATGGTGTTCCCAAAGTTGTTGAGGTAATCCGTGAAGGCCTGTGGGTTCATGGTCTCGATGATGTTCATGCCCTGCAAACAGTCCACATTAATTCCTAGCCACTATAACTTGGCGTGCGAGGGAGGGCGTCCCTATCGCCTAACAGAAGTTGTCAGGGTGTAAATTTATTACACAATACATAATGTACAGAATGTCCGGTGACCGGTGTCGTATTAAATACAGAAATTTGGTCGGGCAGCACTAAAGAAACCGTGCAGTAATGGCGGCCGTTCTATCTGTCAAACTGTTAGACGGTAATATCGGTCCATTATTCGCTTTTTCAGCTTCGCAAAACTTTAATACTTCATTGGCAATTGTTCTTGCACCATCCCGGACTGTTTAGGATTTTTGGACATAATAATTCAGTGTATATTGGTTATCAAGATGTCACAGCTCCCGACCAAACACAAAATTGAACTAAATGACAGGGCGGGGCGGGTTTTAGTTCAAAATTCGCCGCACGCCAAGTTACGTTGGGCAAGCAATATTGCTCAACTTCACTTGACATCTACAACCTATACAAAATCTTTCAAAATTAATTTAACTGCCCATTCCTCTTGTCGCTTTTTAACTTGTCGAACTAATTCTGGACTGCGCTCTCCTATATCTAGAACGTGCCGAACCTACAATGATCCGTTTACTAATTAAATTTAATTAAGTTTAATTGATTGATATATTTGTATTTTTGTTAACAATATGAATATTCTAAGACACAGTAATTAGATGTTATCTTTTTATTTTTTCATAATATTTCTATGTCTACTCCAGCTCTCCTCGTCTTGATAGTCCGCAGCACTTCTCGGTCTTTTTCCGTACGCCGGAGAACTTCAACATTTGTCACTCTGTCTACCCAGGAAACTTTCAATATGCGTCTCTAGAGTCACTTCTCAAAAGCCTCGACTTAACGTGGGAGATATGAAACTACTAAAATAAATACCTAAAATAAAACTACTAAAATAAATACAAAAGTCATTTACGTGGGAAAAATAAAACTACTAAAATAAATACGTCCTGTCTAGTTTTTAAGTGTTGGGCTATTTTAAGAATAAGGCATATTTTATGTAAATAGGTTGTACAATCTCATTGCCAGTGAGAAAAAATACAATACGTCATTTTAGAAAATATAACCAAATAATATTTATTATATGTTTAGGCGTTGTCGGAAATCACCTGTTTATCCAAGTTTTGTATGCTCTGGTGGATGTGTCCCTGCTGCTTGTCGTAGTACGTGTAGCGGAACCTGGAGCCCCAGTGGCAGAAGTCCGAGGAGACCACAAACAGGTTCTGGGGGTCCGCCAGGTAGGGCGACAGCAGGCGGCCATAACTACAATCATTTGTAACAAAAACATCACATTTACAGACTCAACATGAATTACCCCAAAGTTGGGATTTTGAAGAATATACTTAAGTATAAAAAAAGGCAGCAATATCCCACACAAGTATTTCTGGGATAAATATAAAATACCTGTCACTCAAGGAAATTTCTCTGTATTCTAATATAAAGTTTTTAAAAACAATTGCCACCTCATTCTTCCTTTTACGTATGTGTATAAATAAATATGTACATATTTAACTTTTAAAAGTGAACATTGCTGCTTTTGCTATTTACATAATTGGATATTGTTTCAGTCTAAAATCAACATCAATTCTCATTTTAGTACGCATGTATTGCTATAGTATTGCTGCCTTTGCTTTTAATAGTGATTTGGAAACATGTTTCCAGAAGGGATAGCGCTATATTTCATATAAAATCTCAAATTTAGATCAGTCTAAATTAGTAATCTTTCATATTTAAATAAAATGAATATAAGTTTGACAGGTTTGATATTATTGAATTAAATCAATTAGAAAGCTCATTCATTATTCATAAATGTTAATAACTTAACGTTTGTTTACATTTTAGATCTTTCCAATCGATTGAATTGATTCATTTCAAACCTGTCAAAATTGGCGGCACCACAATGTTATACAATAACTGTCAAGATACAATAGCAATATTGCTTGTTTCAGAATACGGCCGAAAATATTTTACTAACATTTTGCATTTCTCCTGATTTTCCTAACAGAGTGTAAGTAAGATAAATCATGCAGTTGCGCTGCACTGAATAACATTTTCAAACAAAGGTTGACTCACAGAGCTTCCTTGTCGGGGGTCAAGGACCCCACCAGGATGGGAACAATCGTAAAGGCATTTTTATATCTGCAAATAAAATAATAAACCATTAAATATAACAGGAATAGGACAATAAACCACCTATAAAGGAGACATAAGCTTTCAAGACTCTTGGTTACATCATTAGAGCTGGGAAGGACTTCAGCAATGTCTACACGCTGGTACGACTATTCGACAGTCTTGTGAGACCGATTTTAGAATACTGTTCTGTCATTTGGTCGCCGTATACCAATAAACTAATCAATCAGCTCGAAAGAATACAACGCAAACTATGTAAATGCATCGCCTATCGTACACGATCACCAGGAGATATTGAGACCGTATATAACAGATTTAGAATCAGCAAACTAATCATTCGAAGACAATTGTCTGATCTGACCTTCTTCTACAAATCTGTCAACGGACAGATAGACTCGCCCGAGATCCTGGAACAATTTGGCATTATCACTGCTAGGCCGGATCTAAGAGTGCGTAGATTGTTAGAAACCACTAAATCCACAAAAAGTTACGTGTACAATGGCCCAAGAAATAGGATTGCCAATCTGGTGAATAGCCACTGTGTTGATATCAACTTCTTCGATGAATCATACGTCTCATTCTCATCAGCGGCAAAAAGATTGTTATCACAGTATTAAAATTACCCTCAACCCTATATGATTATACCATGTTGTTACTATGCTAGTATTGTTTTTTTATATATGTGCAATTTTCCTAATCCATTCATTTAAGTCTATTATTTTTGTAAAATCAATGTATTTAGCCGATTGGCGTATGAATAAATAAATAAATAAATAAAAGGCTGGTTACATTCGAGATGTTTCTGTATCGACAACCTTTTAAATTTTTTTATGTATTCCGTGTGGAGTGGATGAGCGAGGAAAGTATGGTAAATAAAATTTATGAGGTGGGTGTTGAAGGCAGCAGAGACAGGGTGTCCACGGAAGACCTGGCGTAACCAGATACATCAAATATTGGAAAATGGCTCTGTTAAAAGCTTCAACAACCGAAGAGAGAAGATTGTGGCACTCTATTACCTCTCTCTGCCTACCCCTCTGGAAACGGTGTGATGGTTGGTTAGTTAGTTAGTTATTATTATTATAATCATATAGAGCAACACATTAGCCTTTATGATGGACCCTTCAATGGGATCCGAAAAATCAACTAGAAACTTAGGACATTTTTAATCAACTAGAAAAATCGTTAACACATGGCACGATGCTCCAGAAAACTTTAACATTTTTAGCATCTCGCATAGTTTATATAAATCATGTTACGAAGGTTGGCATTGTTTTCAAAATGCCATTATTATACAACAATTAGCATAAAAACAGATGTACTAAATACATTAAATGGTCAACTTCACATGCAGATAGTCCTAGTGAAATAGAGACTTACTCTTCCATGACCTTGGCGATGTAAGGAAGGTGCATCTCGATGGAATGTTCATCTTCGTCGGTCCTCATGTCCATCCACTCAAAGTCTCCCGTGGCCTCGAGCTCTGAATATACTGTAACGGAAGAAAAGATGTCACGCAGCGCTGGCATTATGCTACAGATTTGCTGGACACTAGTGATGGGTCGTCGACGTATTTACCGTCGACGAAACGAGACCGTCCACGTCCGTCCATCGACGAGACGATCAACTAGTTGAATTCGTCAACTTCGTTACGCGGACGTCGCGGACGTTCTATCTAAACATCGGGACGATGGTCAACTGTCTACGGTTCGACGCGACGCTGCTCAACGGCTCAACCGTTGGCTATTTTTATTACGTTAATTTTTAATATTTAAAGAAGTTCGTAGGAATATAGTTTCGGGGAAAGTAAAACCGCTACTTGTGCTTATATGTAAAAAGAAATATTTTATTATTTATTTGTTTACGCACATTATAGGCTTTTACATATTGTTTTATATACTTCTTTCTATATATAATAAAGAAAGAAGTAGGTATACATAACAATTTCAGGTGTAAGCAGTAAAATATTAGTTCAATAAAAAAGAAAATAATTAAACAGAATTGTATTATTTTATACAGCGCAAAATTGGGAATTCACCGAAATGTCGCACGTGCACATCGCACAAATCAAGTAAAAAATAATAGATGATAGCTTATTAAGCCTATCTTGCCCTACGCATGCATTCAAATTTCAAGTCTCTGTCATAGTTCGTGTACACAGATCTGCACTCTATGGTCGTGTACTTTAGAGTTGAAATAAAATTACCCGTCGAGCCGTCTATGGCGTCTACAAGTCAACAGCGAGAGATGAGAGAGAAATAAACGGAGACGTTTTGTCTTGCTCTCACTCGTTGCTTTGCACTACGTTGAATCTCGAATCGTCCACCGTCCACGGCGTCCGCCGTCCATCGTCTACGAATTCAACTACATAGTCCATGCGATAAACGTAAACCGTCAACGCGTCGACGCAACGTCAATGGTTGATTTCAACTAGTCCGTCCATTCAACGCCCATCCCTACTGGACTTAGCATCAGGCGATTGCATAAATTAGAATAATCACTTAATAATTGATGATGAGAGGGACTGCTCTGAAAAATATCCCTTGACTCATTTATTACATCAAAGGCACAGAAATTTTACTTTAATGGAATAAATATGCTCGTAGAAAGGTGGGAGATACTGCCACATTTCGGGAAAACAATTCACTCACTGTGCCTGTCGATGTGTAGGTCGTAGATGGGAGTCTTGTACTTATCCGCCTGTGACAGCGCGCACTTGGCCAGCCGCACGTGGTGGCTGGGGCCGAGGATGAAGATTCTCTTCCTGGGAACAAGAATTTTGCGGTCTTGATATCTCTTTAGGAAGATGAATCAACAGCAATTTCATACATAAATAAGAAACTCAACGACTAATCCGATTCCCACTTCTTTCATAGAAGTCTGTGATCAGTAAGAGAGTGAAAAAACATTACGAGGACTTACACGACAGCCGGGCTAACTTGTCGGTATGCGAAAGCCGCGCAAGCACCGCAGTAGGAATACCCAGCGTGGCTGAAAGCAAAAAATGTAAATATTAGATAAAAAATTAATATTTATTCTGTGTATAGAATAGACGAGGGTTTATACAAAGACTGACATTTGAATGTTTTCCAATGTCGGTTCTCAAATATGTACCTACCTATCGAAAATTTAGCCTTCGGTCATTGAGTCAGTTGACATTATTTTATTTATTCACTTTTTGTGTGCATATTATAGTGACGGATCTTGCCTTTTTCAACAAAATAATAAACGTAATTATCAACTGTTCTCACTTATTGGAACATATCCGCTTGTGTCCCGCGAAACTAGAAGTTTTGCAGGTTTTGCCTTGGAAACTACAGCTACTAACTACTTTTTCGATTATCCATTGCAAAAGCTTGATAGACTAGAAAACAGATACGAGCAGATAGATATATTTGCCACCAATCTTATTAAATTCGAATATATTTAAAAAAATATTTCGAAAGATCACTTAATTTCATCTATTGAGACTTAGTGTTTAATTATCAAGGGGTCGTTTATAGAAAGTCCTTCTAATTATACTACCAATGTCTAGAATAATTTTAAGTGCCGGCTTTCATGAATAAATAAATAAAAAATAAAATTATTACAATGGCGGCTTATTGCCAGCTAGTAATTTATTCCAACCAACCACACAATTTAGTATAACAATTGAACGTAGTTATGCAGAAAAGTGCCAGGCCACAATTTTGGTGAAAACAACATTTTAAAATGTACAAAAAGCGCCCACGCTACTTAAAACACTTTTAATATATTCCTCAAAACATATTCACCAGAAAACAGCTAGAAAACAGTTATATATTTAGTATTATGTATTATATAGTTTAAGAAATACATATTCATGTGGTGATAATAAAAATCCTATACAAATATTAATTTAATTACTAGACTAGATATTCATAATAGATAAGTAACTCTGTCTGTTTTCTGCAGAATGCATATTTGACATACATAATAGGATCAGACAGATGAAAAAACATCAAGAAATCTAACTTAAATCCACTTATAGTTATTAGAAACTGGCATTTATATATCATTTATAATTTTTTGAAGCAAAGAACATTCTAGGTTTTGTGTAGATTTGATTATTCCATTTTTAGACAAAAGTGCTTTTAAATCTTAGTTTGAGTTTTATTGACCAGTGGCTGGCTGCTTTGTGTGCCCTATAACTTTACATTTCAATTAATCTGTCTGTTTTCTGCAGTATATTTGCAATATACATATGTTACAGACAGACAAAACTAGTTAGCTTATATATCATTTATAATTTTTTGAAGCAAAGAACATTCTAGGTTTTGTGTAGATTTGATTATTCCATTTTTAGACAAAAGTGCTTTTATCTTAGTTTGAGTTTTTTGTGGCTGGCTGCTTTTTGCATAACTACATTCAATTAAAGTATATTTGCAATATACAATGTTACAGTGACAAAACTAGCTCCACGATAATGAGACGAGTAGGAGAAGGAAGAGTGAACTGATTAATAGAGTCAATACTTTGATTTTGACTTATCAATTCTGGTTAGGCGACATAATAAATAAATATGCCTCTCAAAATGATGATTGATCTAATATCTATATTAATATATTTAACATTTATAATATCTTTCCTGAAGGCATATTTGATTTTCCAATATAGGTCTAAAGGGCCACTGCTTCTGTGCTAAAACTCATCGCAAGATGTCGTTGGTCTCTACTTGGGGAGCGAGAACACAAAAACTTACTTTTGAAAACATTGAAACAATTGCTCTCGTTTTTTCCTTCTAACAAAAAATGTGTGCATTTTTTTCGCATTGAATGCTGGATATAATAATTGATCAGTAAATTTTGTGATCATTTTTTTCCGGAATTTCATAATTTTAATTCTTTTCGCGTGTTATTTTGTGACGTGGAGAATAAAGACTCAAGACATCTGCAAGAAACAAGAACGGCCCAACTACCTAGAAGATAAATAATATATCACAGGTTAGTGGTTATCTTGTGGCTTATTTTTGGTTTACTCATATATGTTTTTCAGGGAGAAAACGTAATTTGATACTTTTTCATTGTCACTTTGAGAGGCATTACTATAATCGAATATTAAGTTCAGCCGGCGGATAACTATTTATACGTTGTCCGCCCATAATAATACAAATTCTGTCTAAAGCTGGTTTTCAAATTTTATAAATTTATCAACAAAAAAACACCATAGAAGAGATTCAGAAGACCGCAGTGATTTCTCAACTGTTATAAAACATTGGAACATCTGTGAATCATCAACAACATTTTATTCATAGATTTCTTTACAATACATTTTTTGTAGAAAATTAGATAATTTCAGAACAAAGTCACCGAATGTCAAAATAAATAAATACCTTTTAATTATTTGGATGTCAAAAACAACTACCTATCTGATATGAATGAAAATCATTGTTTATAATTCATGAACAAGTGTACCAACATTACAAAAAAAGATGTATTCAATCAGATATGAATAACATGTGAAATTCAAACATTTCGGTATTATTCGATCAAACTTCATATTTATGGCATTAGTCGACTAGGACTGAGACAAGCCCTTGTCATACTTACGGTGCTATAATGGCGCGCGCCGGCCCGTGAGTGAGATCAGCCTTGGACAGCCAGGAATCCAGCTGCCTTGATAACTCCTCACCTACGAACAATGATATTGTTTTATTAATACATTGTGGAGTGCTATTACGCTAGAAACTTGGAACTGTTCAGGCCTTTGTGCCGTATGGGCTTCAAGATGGGAGATTCTTCGAGGATATGGAACTAGTTGATGATGGCTGTTTTCTGGTACTTTAGCTATCTCTAGGATGCTAGTGGACTGTCTGCCGGCCGTGGTGTGTGCGCACGAGTAGCTTAACACCTAAAATGGTTTTTCATGTTTTTAAATTATTTTTTAGTTTGATTATTTTTTCTAATAACTCTATTTGTGTTATTAAAATGTTTAATTGTATTTGAAGAAGCTATTATTGACTTTACTAGTTATTCCATGAATTTATTGACAATTGTATTTCTAATAACTAGAGGCGGAAACAAACTGAAAGAATTGCAATAATTTTAATAAATTTAAGATGATCATTTACTTTGTAATATAATTGAAAAAAAAAAGACGAATCACGGGTCCATACAGTCACGCAAGGCCCACAAAGTGGAGGAATTTTCTTCATTTTTAAAACATCGTAGGTTTGGTAATTTATTAAGTGATTAAATAATTTAGTTTGTGTCATTTTAAGAAAATATAGGTATTTAAAATATATGGAACCCGATGAATAAATTTTAATTTGATATCTTTCCGAACAAAAATGTGATGCAAAATGCAAGAGAAGATTTGAGAAAAAATTGTGAATTTGACTCACTTCGGCAGACGATTGCCTTTTCAACTGTTCCTTCATCGCGATTGTATAACATCATACACTTGAGTCAATTTCAATGTGATGAAAATTTTGAAGGGCGTCATTGAATGATTTGGTAGTCACTTTGTGATGCACAATACTTGAGTTAATGTATCACTACAATACATAGTTTGGAGGAGGAATAACTTAAATATAGAATTTTGTCAATCTATTCAGGTAGGGCCGGGGATCGCGAAGGAGGGGGGGGGTTTGATCGTTAACAAAAACAAACCTAGGACCGGAGAAGTGTTTCGTAATGTGATATTATTCTAAAGTATTTTATCAGAATTTTAATTTCTTAGCATTTCAACAGTTTCCAAATCATCCATTATTCATCACAAGGAACCGAAGTAGAGGAGTTTTAATTTGTGAATTGCGAAAGAATGATTGGTTTATGGATGGAGAATTA
Source organism: Agrypnia vestita (assembly GCA_016648135.1). Taxonomy (NCBI): domain Eukaryota; kingdom Metazoa; phylum Arthropoda; class Insecta; order Trichoptera; family Phryganeidae; genus Agrypnia; species Agrypnia vestita. The sequence goes on from JADDOH010001798.1 coordinate 158,460, forward strand.
TATATGAAGGAGAATTTATTTTTTAAGCAATGGCGATATCCTTTTATTCTTGTCCAAGTTTCTCGCGGTTTGGTGTGTACATATACTTTTTATCATAGTCTCCGCAAGTTTTTGGTATATCCCGCTTTTTTTTTTCAAAATACATACTTTTGTTTGTGAATTTATTTTCAACGAGGAAAGGAATTGGACAATAGTGTTGAATGAGCAAATTGGTCACATACACAATGAAAACTTTTAGATTATAAATATAAATGAAGTCGCATAGCAGACCTGTAGAAACGATGCTACAATCTGGACAAGAAATGAAAGACAAAAGCAAGTAGAATGCCTGGCACTGCCCTCGAGTGCTAGTTTGGCTTTATGCTTACGACTAAACAGCGTAGAAAAATACAATTTCTACATACATTGCCGCAAGCCACAAAATTGCCCTTAGGTCTTAAAAACCTGGAATATGCTGAAAGGCTGAGAGTCTTGAAACTGCCCACTCTTCAGGAGCGACGAGCAAGAGGTGACCTCATCGAGACATTCAAGATTCTATCAAGCTACTACAATATTCCTAATATGACAGATATGTTTGCATTAAACACTAATGTGGGCCTTCGAGGACATCACCTGAAGCTGAACAAGTCTCGGTTCTCGTGTAACCCAAGAGTGGTCAATATGCGGAACAGTTTGCCTGAGAGCGTTGTGTCTGCAGCCAGTGTCAACCAATTTAAGAATAGGCTGGACATTCAAATGAGAGACAGTGATATGGGCCTATCAGCTTAAGCTGCCTGCCCATTATCAATAATAATAATATTACTCATAAGTAGTGTCTTGATCCTTGTAGATATGTTCCAAAGGAAGGAATAATGAAAAACAAGTATCAATGTATAATAACGTCTTTAATGTATATCAATACTACAATAATCAAATATATTTTTTAAATTTCATCGAGTGCATCATACCTCATCACGCAGGCTGAGCAGAGAATGCCACGGATCATCATTCTGACAAATTTTCACAAGAGTTGTAAGACGACTGTACATTATGAATTTTTTCACAAATAATAAGTTTAATTTGCATCAAACCACCACACCACATCTTCAGGATAGCTATTTGAACTGTGCGTACACTCGTAAGCAGGTAGTCTTCAAAACTCAGTCAATAAACTGTTCTGTCAACCATGTGATTTTTAGCACATCTATTTTCAGATCTGACATGTCCACCCTGTCACCTCTAGTGATGGTATTTTACCCGGTGACGCATTAACCATTATTTGAGATTTGTACCTGATTGTAGGGATTAGATTTTTCACAATTCGATGGCATCCATCAGTACTAGACGACAGATATATCCAATGATGTGCTGCTGAAATTCTATCAACCGAATCGCACCAACCCCCAATTTTTACACAATTTTTTTTCAAATAAAAAAAATTATCATACATTACAAAATTATTTATTTTCATTACATGTGAGTTTTAATTTTCATTCGAAACTTTAATGTGACCAGTCTTATTCGTCTATTGTCTGCTGTTTGATGCTGTGATGTTGACTTCTGAGCCATAATTTAACAAATGATGCGTAATCCCATGAAGTCAGTGGCAAACCTATCAAATTAATGGTCATTAGCGATACATGTCCAATACTTAAATTTTCTCTTTTTTCTCTGAAATCATTTACATTAGTGATGCAACGAATACTACTTTCACGAATACGAATATCAAACCTACTATTCGGCGAATACGAATAGAGTCCCCGAACAAAACAAAATAAACTCGCCTCAATGGGCCGGCTTTGTTTTGGGACGAGTTCACTAACAAGTCATGTACAGAAACCTATATCTTTATTCTTTATAACAAAAACAAACAAAGTTATACCTATTTAAATTTAACTTACCAGATTTCTTATCGAAATGTTTCCAAATATCACCTTTTTCACGCTTACAGAGGTCATGTTATTAGATTTATTTTGAAATTATTTTGTAAGAGTTAACACTTTTACACACAACGGAAATAAAATGGAACGAATAATACGTATTAAAAAACAAAAACTACATGGAATGAGCACCTAACCTTTTTACAAACCTAATAAAACTAGATGAAAGAACTCATATTGTGCTGTGACACGAGAAACAAGTAACAATTGACAGCTTGAGTTCCATAGGATAAATAATTTGAGAACTCAACAAATCCATTCATTCAATAATAATCCCGATAATAGAGGTGTGTTCGGATACACGGTGCACAGTTAAACCGTAATTTGCGTTGCGTTCAGTTATAAATTGTTTGTTTTTAAAATTCGTAATCATATTCGTGATGATATTCGGCGAATACGAATATTCGTTAAATGTCTACTATTCGGCGAATACTAATATTCGTATTCGTTGCATCACTAATTTACATACTTTTATTGTGAACTTAATAATTTCACTTAGAATTCCAATATTATCTTTGCCAGCTCCTCGCGGATTGACCATTTCATCTAATTTCCAGGTATTTTATTCAAAAGTATTAATTAGATCACAAAATTTAAATTTTATCATCCAGCTCTCTGAATCCAAATCATTTTAGCAACCGGCTCGGCTGAGCCGGTGTGAACCCACAGTAGCACGCCACTGGTTATATCTTAGTTATCAATCATCGATACAATCAGATACAAATCTCAAATAACCGTACCACGTGCCGCCGGTTGAAATAACGGTTTAATCATCACCAGTCGCCTCCGATGGTATTCTGCTACAAGCGTGGGCCAGCCAATATACATTAAAATTTAACAAAATTATCACAAAATATTTATTTTAAGCATTCAATGTTCTCCTATGTTATAACTTGGGCGAGTTCGTTGGAAACGGCTTCCAAAACATTGCCACAGACTTCCGGCAAGATCTTGCGGCAGTCTTCCAAATTCTTGTCGATAATTTTATCCGCTCGGGAACACTCTTCAAAGTCGGACGAGATTTGTCCCGTTCGCACCAACTCCTCGCGATCCAGCTTGCACTCGGTCCTGACTCTGTCCAGCGAGTCTGAAACCTCCACAATCGTCTTGTACAACTTGTCGTACGCGGCTTCCTCCGTGTAGCCAACGTCCACGTTCTTTAAATGCAAACGATTGCAGTACAGGTCTTGGTTGACGTTTAAGTTTTCGAGGATGGTTTCCGAGTCAAACTGGTCCAACCTGAGGGAGAAGTTCTCCGTGTCGAGGTCTTGCTCGTTGATGATTCTGAAAGAGAAGGATAAATTAGACAAAACTTTGATGTACTGTAATCGTTTATTATGTAATTTATGGGAAAAAGTTTAGGGACTACATCACTTTCAGGCATAAAAAATAGCATTTAATTTAATGTTTTTTGGACGTAAATTACTGCAAACACAAAATTCGTTTTATTACCACTGTTTACAGCATACACTAGTTAATATTTTTAATTAACTATTAATGACGTATCTTATTATTTCACGTATTTGTGAATGATTATATTTCTAATAACTGTGCCGTATGTTGATCTGTTAAAGTCAAAATTGGCTGAAGATTGAAGGTTTCTATAAATTCAAACATTTTCGATTACGAGCACCCTAATGTTACGAAATTGAAAATTTTTTTTTTGATTTTTTCGCAAGTGAGAACAGCAATCTTCCGAGTGTAGTTTTCTGGGATATTCTGCCATGTATATCTGACCTCTCTGGCTGATGTTACTGATCCCATTGCAGAGTCCATCATCAAGGATGATGATGAACCCAGCAAGGCTGGAATTTTCTGACACATAGCTATGTCCTTAAATGAAAAATGAAGTATTTTAGAATAATGATTTGTTCGTGATAAGAAGCGAAGTGATGAAAATTTCAGAGCTATAGCTATACTTATTTCAAGCTATAGACATACCACTATAAATTGGCGTGCGAGGGAGGGCGTTCCTGTCGCGTAACAGAAGTTGCCAGGGTGTGAATTTGACCGGTGTTGTCAATTTGTCAGAGCCTTTAATAGAAATTTGGTCGGGCAACACTAAAGAAATGAACCAGTGATGGCTCTCTATCTGTCAAACTGTCAGACGGTAATATCGGTCCATTATTTGCTTTTTTAGCTTAGCAAAACTTTAACACTTCGTTGGCAATTGTTCTTGCACCATCCCGGACTGTTTTGGACACAATAATTTAGTGTATATTGGTAATCAAGATGTCAAAGCTCCCGAAATTGAACTGAATGATAGGGCGAGGGGTTACCGCCGGGTGCGGGCGAGGAGTGTTTTAGTTCCAAATTTGCCGCACGCCAATTTACGTTGGGCAGGCAATAGTCGGCAAGTTGTTAATATTTGTTATAATTTTAGAGACAAACAGACTGATGAAGCTAAAGGCATAATACAGATGGTGGTCCATATAACAGATCCATCTAAAAGTAAGTATCCTCAATATAATTGAATGTCCTGATTACAAAATTAATATTAAAGAGAATTAACATCTAATACATACTTGAGCGTCAATTCTCTTTAATTTTGTATTCAGGATATTCAATTATAACAAAGATACTTACCCTCGTAAGGATCTGTTATATAGACCATCGTTTTGGATTTAGCCGAAGCTAAATAAAAAATGAATAAGCTTACCTCTGTTGTTCAGCCAAGAACGAGATTTCCTGTAGCCTGGCGTTGGACTGCCTCACAATAAGCCGGTCCATCTCTAGCCTTGTAGCCAGTTCCGCCATTTTAACATCAATTTCACTTTTCTCTGTAGCAATTTTTTCATCCACCAAAGTCTCCAAGAACAACGACTCCACGTAATCGTTGTACGCCAACTTTTTCGACAAGTCTTCGTATTCTTTCCCTTCGTCGCTTCTGGGGCCGTGGCTGCTTCCCTGGGCGACGGAGTCGTTCACGCGAAATGATAAATCGAAAGCATTTCTAGAAATCGTACTTTGAGACAGTTTCTTGGGGGCCGCTTTGGCCGGAATCCCTGGTACTTTAGCGCGATTGCCGGGAATTTCCTTCGCCGTTTTTACCGTTGAAGCGGGGTTTACCGCTTTCGGCTTTTTATTTATCACTTTTTTTGGCCCCGGGGGCGGTAAGTCAATGTGTTTCGAGGCGGACATTTCAAATAAATAAGAAAATAATATTGAACAAACACATCAACCGAAAACTCCGTAATTTAAAAACTGTCAATAAAAATGGACGTCGCGGGTCAAGCACGCGATTACACTCATTAAAATATCGCCGGATGCATTACACAAATTTTCACTAAAATCGTGCATTTTTCGGCATTTTGTTGGAATAGACTTATTTTTTAAATGCTTTAAACATGTGTGTTTTCGTTTATTAAATGAATTTGCTGATCAAAAAAAAAGGTCAATGACATCTTGAGGTTAGTAATTTTCAATAAATCAAAATGTCAGTATGAAAATTATTTATACCGTGTATTCGATCAATAAACAAGATTTAACAAACATTTTCCAATTTTGTATAAATATTAAACAAAGTGAAAAATGTTCGCAATATTTGCTATATATTTACATTCATAAATAAAATGAAACAGCTGATGAGTTCAAACTTACCATTTTCGCTATACCAACTACCGGCGTGCGTAGCGCGTCTGGAAGGCATCATACGAAAAACTTTCACGAATTTCTTCGTAAAAGACCCAAAACTAGATGCACTTCAGTAGTAACGAAGAAAATTCCAACCCCAAGTGACAAGACAACAAAGAAATAATGACACTTGTTTCCGAACTGCTGAAGTCAAACTTCTTTCGTATTCATCTGATCTGCATTCTGTACAAATCCTAATAAGCAACACTGCACAATGACAATGCAAAATAAGTACCCGAGTACATAATATATCGCTTGCTTAAAATAATAGAGCCACATCTAAAAAAGTTAAAAAGGATTACTAAAATTGAGGAGAGGTAATTAATATGAATTATCATTTAACAATAAAAGCGAGTTCATTATAATTAGTTAACCGATGTTAATTATATTACTTATTCAATTAATTAGTGACAAGTTCGCTCTGTACTGAGTACTACAATGTAGTACTATATTATACTGAAGCGCACACTTTACACGTTTGTAAGTAAGCTGCACACTTCAAAATGCACACTTCAAATCGCATACTTCCAACTGCACACTTCAAATCGCACACTTCAAACTTCTTCCTTATCCTATTGGGTCGAAGTCCCTGCACCGCATAGGAGGTTCCAACTCTTCCTATCTTGGGCTTTGTTCTCCACGTCAGCCCAATTATGTTGCAACCTCACTTCGCAGCAGTCCTCCAACTGTTTCCGCCAGCTCCTCCTAGGATGGCCCCTTGGTCGCACTTCAAATTGCACAGTTCAAACTGCACATCACAAACTTTATACTTCAAAGCACACACATCAATATTGTGAAAAATGTTGGCCGATTTTTATGCAAGTTAATGTAGCTAAAACGTCTCTTTGCAATGTCACCCCCCGTCAGATTGTATTTTTTGCGGGGTTGACATAGATAAAACGATTTTTCAAATTTTGTAGTACTACAATTAGTTCACTTCATGTAGTTTATTGAAGTAGATGAAGTGTATAATGTGTCGGCACCTACTACAAATGTAGCCCACACTTTGTAGCCTTTATTTTGAAATGAAGTTTTTCCCTTAAATGACCTGTGAGGGATGTCAGCTATATTTAAATACTTAAAATAAATATTTAAAACTGAACAAAATTTTATAATCGTTAATCAAAAGAAACAGTAGGTAATAATAGTAAAAGTTATAAAAAGCGTACAATTTTTCGAAAACGGGTTATTTGGTGGAAGACGCAAAAATCTATGTTTTTTCTTAACTTTTAGTATTTTATACTGCGTTGTACTTTTTAAAGTTTTGAAGTTTATTCTGATCAAACGACCGATAATGAATATAAATATTCAGCAGGGCAACTCTTACGGGCCACGAAGTCAAGAGGGGCCTTGTACGGTACCATTTACTTAACATCGAGGGTAGAAAGCCAAAAAGGCGTAAGTGATTATTTTGAACTTTACCGGAGAGCAAAATAATGTTTTTTCAATCTGATTTAGAATAAAACGATTTCCATTTGTGTTTTGGATTAGCAAATATAGAAATGGAAAAAATAAACATTGAACAAATCAGATTGGCAGAACTTTCTTTTGCTCTCCTGTAAAGTTCCAAATAATCACTAACGCTCTTTAGGCTTTCCACCCTCGATATATATTCATTCGTTTTTTTTAGATTGTGTGTATTTGCAAGTAAAAAAGCGCGGATATTATGTTTATGCTTTTGGGTTTTTCCTTAATATTGGGTATTTTTTCGTCAATCTAAAAATGAGCCTGCTAACGCAAATACTCGCTAAATTTAGGGCCGGTTGTTTCAACTTGAATTATAGTAATATTTCGTAAAAACCATGGTCTTTTACGAAAACGGTTTGCTTAATTGGTGAAGAACACAAAAATCGGTGGTTTAAACTAAAGATTACTAAAAATTGATGCAACCGGCCCTTAGTACAGTTGCCGGCAAACTTCTTAATTTTTTTTGGCGTTGTGGGGGAATGCGCAGAAGACAAATGGGTCTCGTTGGTGGAATAGTACATGCGAAAACTTCCCCCCACTACGCCGTAAAATTTCAAAATGTTTGCCGGCTACTGTAATAGCCTATGCGTTCAATGTGGTTTGTATAAAGTCAATTTTTTTCCAAATTAATAATGAAGTCTTCCTTAATCCTTTAAGCATTAGAATTACACAAAAAATATTTAAAAAAAAATATCAAAAAACTCACTTCAATTGAGAAACAGATTATGAAATTGTGCTTTAAAAAAGTAGCAGTCTTCTTTTCGAGGTGCGACTGTATCTCTTACGTAGGAACTATATTATTTGTAATAATAGTTTCAATGTTCACATCAACCTTTTATATAAATTTGACGTTTTGAAGTAGTATTTTTTTTATAACGTGAGTTGGCGAGAGTTTATTCATATATTCTGTGGAGTTTATGTTGTTTTAGTCGGGTTTTATGAATGGAGTGATCAACTCTCATTACATAAACATTCACGGTACAATTTTCAAAATGAGTGGAAAAATTAGAACGAGCATTTTAAAATTGGGTAAGTCAAATATCCACATCAATATATTTGCTGCGCAAGTTTTCAGCAGGTCTGTAAAAGTTCGCCCAAATGTACGAGAACATCTTAACACTGAACATATATGAGCCCATAATTATGAAAGTGGACTAAGTCATGTTTCTTTCCTTTCGAGATAATTAAATGTTTACGTTTGCATTAATTAAAAAATATTTATATATTACGCAGCTCAATGTCTTTTTTTCTCAAATCTCGCTGAAATCACGATCATTTGGTATAGACGAATGTCCCGGTATTCAAAATTTGTGATCTACAATGTTAATATGATTATTGGAAGTTTGAACTATTTTTAATTTTGAAGTTACAATTTTGGCCTGAACAAGCATCGCTGTTAGCTATTATGTGTTTTTGGGTTGTCACATTTTCACAATGCTTTAAAATACATGGGGCAACTTCTTGTAAACCTCTTGAAGCTAAAATCTCATCCCAAACATACATTTTAACCATATTATAGGGAAAATTATGGCAAGCTAATTTGTATACATACATATTATGTTTATAATAAGCAACCGAAACGGAAAGTTTTGGATACGGAACCGCTTTTTCTAAATCAAATGAAAATCCAAAATATTCTTTAGTATTTTCTTTAGGTTTTGCTGATCTTTTGCTGATCAACCGTTAGACATTTCCTTGTTCGGCGTTTTTTAAGTGTAAATCATGTATTTGTGTAAGATCAAATTTCTCTTCCTCATTGCTGGCATCAATTTTTAATTTCAATAAATCACATTTTTGGCATGTATCTTTACGAAGAGAATAAGAGCTTAAATTGAACTCAGTATTAAATACTTTTCTGCAAATCCACTCTTTAATGTATGATTCATTCTTTTCCCTACATTTCTCTACATATAAAGGCTATACATTTTTTTAATATCTACAGTAGCGAGCACAGAAATGTGTCCACCCATAAAATAACTCTTGTAATATGTCAGATTTTGTTATACTTTTTTGATCCCTTTTCACTTCAAATTATAAAGCAACAAGGTTGAAAGAAGAAAATACTAAATATATATTTTATCTGAACTTAAAATACTTTAAAGGGTGTTTTTAGTATTTCATATACTTTATTGGAAAACAATAATTACTACAAAAATAAATAAATCAATTAATAATAAATTTAATAAGTGAAAAATTTTTTCACGAACTAGGTATATTTTAATTAAAAAAATTAAGTGTTACATTTTTGATATTATTTCACTAAGTATTAGCTAAGAAAAATATAAGTTATTTATTTTGTTTGTCCCCCTTTATTTTTTTCATCACGGCTTCAATACGTCTTGGCATAGAATTCACCAAATTTTGTAGATAAGGATCTGAAATTTTCTCATACCACACATTTTCAATTTTTTTTGAGGTTTTCCTTTGACGAAGGCTTCAATACATTTATATCAGTGGCCATTTTATGCCACAAGTTCTCTATAGGATATAGATCTGGACTGTTTTCTGGTCAATCCATTGTTATTCACAAATTCTTTGATCTAAAAATAATTTTTCAAAGCAAGAAAACACTTTGTGGCTTGACATTATAAGAAATTTAAGAAAAAATTACACACTATGTTTTAAACCACTTAATTGCTATATATATATGCCAACTAGTTTCGGTTGGACTCAACCTTCTTCAGGACAATTACAATATAGACTAATCTAGGTACAGAAATTTATAAAGGAGGAAAGAAAAAGAGAGAGGGACAGAGTGTCAACTAGGTGGGGGGGAGGGAATGGGAGGAGTTAACTGAAGATAGAGGGAACAACTTTAAAATCGGACTATTAGATAAATTTATTTGTTTATTTATTATTTGACTATTATTGTTGATAGCTTTATTAATTTCTAATGCTTCTAGATTGTTAAGTCGCAAACCTAATCCGTTTTTGTGTAAAATTTTTGGCCCTGTATTATTATTAAATGTGTGATTAAAATTAAATATTAAAATTAAATGTTCGGTATTAAAAAACCATTCATGCTTTTATTCTATATTCTAACATCGAGAAACGTAAATATTAGAATAAAAGAACACATTAAATGCTTAACAAATGTAGGTTTTTCTGAATTTGCCGAACATCTAATTAATTTTAATCACACATTTAATAATAATACAGGCCCAAAAATTTTACACAAAAACGGATTAGGTTTGCGACTTAACAATCTAGAAGCATTAGAAATTAATAAAGCTATCAACAATAATAGTCAAATAATAAATAAACAAATAAATTTATCTAATAGTCCGATTTTAAAGTTGTTCCCTCTATCTTCAGTTAACTCCTCCCATTCCCTCCCCCCCACCTAGTTGACACTCTGTCCCTCTCTCTTTTTCTTTCCTCCTTTATAAATTTCTGTACCTAGATTAGTCTATATTGTAATTGTCCTGAAGAAGGTTGAGTCCAACCGAAACTAGTTGACATATATATAGCAATTAAGTGGTTTAAAACATAGTGTGTAATTTTTTCTTAAATTTCTTAAAAATAATTTGATAAGTTAGTTTTCAATTGCATTTTAAATGTCGGTACTCAGTCCCTACTCCAGGATCTTGCAGATCTTCATGTCCCTTTCCCTACAAATATCCAGCTCTTGCTTACAGACTGCCGACGGGAAGTATTGAAAGTGTTACTACGATTTTTAGAGAGTAATTGCATTGAGCTGTAATGTTTATGTCGATGACCTATTGACTAGTTTTTGGCAATAACATCCTTTTACTGGGTGACAAGCCATTAAATTAAAAAAAAAAACGTTAGTTTTATTTTTAAATTTTTGTTTATGTTAATAACATTTACAGTTTACGCTTGATGGCTCGGCACAGAGTCGTTTTGGAAAATGCACCCAGTAAAATGGGAACAATGCATTTCTATCGATGGGAATAAAAAGTCTTCTATAATTTTTTTATAAACTTCTGCATTCACAGTTCCATCAATGAAGGCTAATTTTCCCACTCTGTAAAGACTCCTTGCTTAAATGTTCTCCAGACCTCTGTCTCACTTCCTGGATACCATCTGAACCAAAAAGGTTGACATAAATATTCAGTAAAAATTAATCTCACCTAAGGCACTTAAAAACAAATTTTTTGGCCACATCCTGTCCGTTAATGCTTATTTTTTTTTTTTTGAAAAAAATAGAGATGTGAATACGGAATACGTGTCACATCAATATTCTTACTATTCTCAAATTAAGCCCAACGCTTGCGCTATGAAAATAGGACTAACTTGCTGGTCTGGAGTGAGATTCGAACCTGCGACCTTTGGATCAAGAGGCGAGAGTCCTAGCCACATGATCAACAAGCTACTTTCTTATATTTTCTTAATTATTGTAAATAATGTTCAGTTCATTACTTTTATATAGGACCGAAGGCTCTATCTAAGTTATCGCCCTAAAAAAATTTCAATATTTCTAGCATATACATTCTGATATAAATGAATAATAAAAACTCTTATTTTTGTAAAAAAACGCTGAAATATGCATTTGCAGAGAATGCGCCTTAGGCCCGGTTGTTTCAAGTTCGATCAAAGTAAGCGGTCGATAAAAGCATAGATTTTTACGAAAACGGATCGTCTGATTGGTGGAGAACGTAAAAATCTATGCTTTAAGAGAACGCTTACTTTAATCCAACTTGAAACAACCGGCCCTTAATGATTTTTTTCAACTTTCTGTCGTTTTGTGTATGTCTATGGTCATTTCTTGTTCTCTTTCTTTTTTTCATTTTCTCTGGCTCCATGAATGGGGTTTTTGGATTTTCATAAGATAAATCTTAGTGAGATTCATCAGAAGACGACAACTGTCCTACTCATTTCCCTTTTTTGTGATCTTTTATTTAAATTTGGCAGTTGTGTGTCTATAAACCACATAAAATATGTTTAGCTTCGAGGTTAATGCAGCATTTTATGCGAAATCACAAAATCATACCGAAAGTAAACTTTTTAAGAGTAACACACAGTTGAAGAAGAAGAACGATCCCTTGGGGATTTTAGGAAACATATATGATATATTACGAAGATTACGCGCATGGCACTAGAAGTTTTCTCATAAAAAAATGCTAATAATATTGAGACCGGTTGCGATCTAGAAACCCAGGTATTGTCATATTAAAGGTTCAGATTATTTTTGTATCAAAGATTTTATGAAAAATAATGGGATAATATTCTGCGTTGTTCCGGAGACAGTCCTGACCTAAATCCTGTAGAGAACGCGTGGCACAAAATAACCATCGACATACTGAAGCCTTCGTCAAAGGAAAATCTCAATAAAATTATTGAAAATAGGTGGTACGAGAAAATTTCAGAAGATAATCTCCAATTCCATGCTAAGAAGTATAGAAACCGTGTTAAAAATTAAGGAGGATTAAGAAAATACTAATTGTTTTTGTTTTTTTTAGCTAATAGTAAAACATTTTTAAATTAAAAAATAGATTGTGAAAAAAATATTTTTGTGCTAATTATTTTTTTCCTTAAAAGTATAAGAAATACAAAAGATACCCTCTTAAGTATTTTTAGTTCAGCTAAAATGTATATTTATTATTATAAATAGATATTAATTATCTGAGCCACTATCTGATGGCATAATGGAAAATCAAATTCAGGTTTGCAAGTATAAACCGCATCACGGAAGCTGACACGCGGCAAACTGACTTAGTCCACTATCAAAATAAACATTAATAGAATACCATTGAACGTTTTAACAATACACTACGTATAATGCTTCATAGTTTTCACAATATTAATTTTTGCGACATATTATGTATATTAATTTAAAACAGCGTGACAAAAATTAATGAATAAACTCAAATTTTTCGATTTCTTGACTTAGACCACTTTCATAATTATGGGCTCATATAGTGGAGTCTACTATATAGAAAAGTATTAATCGGTTTATATTTTCATAATCAGTTAGTCCCAATATTATATAAAAATAGGTTAAAAATAATCCGCTTATTATTTCAAATTTCTACAATTGTTATCAATTCTGGTAAATAACTTATAAAATGGTAAATAACTTATAAATTGATCCTTTTCTTCGAAGCTTACTTTTAAGTGAAGCGTATTTTTATCTTTTGCATAAGCGCCTGACATTCTTAGAAAGTATGTAAGTGGAGCTTTAATCTGAAGTGGCCACAGCCAATAAATGCACTTAAGATATATAATGTAGGTGTGTGTCAGTAGGTTGGGCGTATATATGTTACAGTGAATCTGTTTTTCTAGTGAGTCCATCATTCACTGGCATTTTAGAGAAATTATGTTCAAGGTCATTCTTATCATATTCAAAGAGTTTTTCACCAATAGAAATGAATACAATATTTTAACTTCTACTTACTAGTGAATTTATTGGTTTCCGAACTGTCAAAAATTAAATTTGACAAGTCTGAAATCCGTTTCCGTAAAAATCTATGCTTTTAAACGAGCTTTTATTTATCCAAATTGAAACAACCGGGCCTTGAATAACAATTTAATAAGTTATTGCATGAACAAGATTCTTACTGAATTATTAATTTCTTCCGTGCATATGAACATTATGTAGGTAACGGATATTATTAAAATAGTCATTTTGAAATGTTGAAAGTTTCGGCTGCACCAATTCTTCATTATATGATTTTATAACAAGATTCTAATGGCACATGGACCTAGTTTTTCAAAATATATTTTGCGTTTTGTGTCTCATTCTACACTAGTCTAGTCCAAAGTCACCACAAAGCGACAGTATTTCTAATTTTTATCCTTTGAGCGATAGAATATTCTCTATTCTGTGGCGATAGTTCTGTTTCTCGAACTGTCACACTTCTGGACTGGATTAGTTTAGGTAAGTAACTAAAACGTAATATATTTTTAAAATTTTAATCGCGAACACTCACGAAATTCTGATCATCTTATAATTCAAAAGACAGTTGATTAAACTCATAAAAATGATATGGTGTGAGCAAGCTCCACGTCTGTCACCGACGTCGAGCCGAGTAAGTTTGCAAACTTAAAAACCGCGCACTTCATGTTGTACGTCTACCACCCACTTTACACAGCGCAAACAAGAAGCGCAAATGACATTACACATTTTTGATAAAAAGATAGAAAATTGAAAATGCGGAAGAATCTGAATGAATTCAAACATAAATGATGACTTAGAATCTCTTTGATTTTTTATTTTTCGCATCGAGTGTTTGTTACTTGACGCACTTTTAAAGGTTCGTTTAAAATTAATAATACCAGGTGTATGTTTTTTTATGTTTCTATATTTGTAAGAAATAAACTTTTGTTGTATTGTTATAAAAAAAAAACATTTAATAAACTTAATTGACAAAATACATATTCATTAATAAAAATTTTCCCTTAACCCCCCAATATTTACATGGTGACATAATCTCGTTTTGTTCCGGCAGTCGTCAGATATCATAAAAAACCTGAGTGCGCGATCTTTCAGCCGACACCTTACTTCGCGATTCGTATTCGTTTTGCGGTGCCGCTGTCCTATTTTAATTTAGGAGTTAAAATAGGACCGCAAAATTAATAAAAATCGCCTAGTGAAGTGCCGCCTTTATACTTTCTACGCTTTAAGAATTACGTGTACAAATTGATAGTTTCACCGATATATTGTCTATGCTTTGAGTAATGCGCGCATTCGTAAACAAAATACATTTTCACGGATAATGTGTAGTGAATCTGAGAATTCGTTGATTTAGATGTTTTCACTGCCCAGACTCTGCCCGACCGGGAAAAGTACATTTCTACTAGTGAAAGTGTAGTCTCACTAAAAATGCAAATTCCCTGTAACATATATACTAATCCGTCGTTTATCGCAGTTAATCTATTATTATTATGAAAAATTCATTTGCTTCAATACAACTCAAATAAAATGATAAAAACCTTGTAAACAATTCTATTTTCAATTTTTGCAAGGTTTGTATCATTTTATGTTACAATGTATCCAAAGACATATATGCCTTGGAGATGGAACTGGAAAGAGCTGGCGTAAGCTCAAGATCATTGAACCATGACTTATCATGGGCTGTAGAGCCACGAGTGATATTGATGTAAGTTTTCACTACTTGAAAAATGAATAATGAATGCAATTAATAATATCCAATTCCAGCAAAGACACGGGTGGCTGACGCGAGTGTGGCACCCTCGAGATGTCTCGCCACCGCCGCCAGCAGTCAGCCCAAGACTGCCATCGTGATGATCAACATGGGTGGGCCGCAGAATACCAGCCAGGTGGGAGAGTACCTCCACCGGATTATGACGGACAGAGACATGATTCAGTTGCCCGTACAGGGGTGCGTATTTTGATTACATTATACTATTACTCACCGCCGTACTGATAGTGGGTCAGACACCATGAATAGATACAGCGGAGGTGACAAAGTAACCATTCTTCACCAATATCACGAAGTTTTTCTCGTTCGACCTTGTCGTCTTGTTGTGTATATACAGTAGAATGTCGTTAATCTCTTCGGACTCGAATGATAATCATAATCGTTAATTCATCTTTAACTACAACATTTTTACACTTCTCGAAATATTTTAAATTTGGGATTCAACATAGCACTAATAATATGTATTGGTCGTGAGCTTAACTAATTTGTAAAAGAATACAATGCCAAACATTGATCTGTGAGATTTTTTTCTAACTGTCGATCTATGTCTAATATAGGCAACACTGAATCCGAGGAGGTTAATTCGACATTCAATGGACCAAAAAAAAAATTTTGAATTATGCGGAATTGCGAAAATTCGAAATTTTTAAAATGCAATATTTATTATGCAATTGCAAGCACTGTAACATTTCTACATGATATTACATATTTGATGTTCTCACTTGCGCAAAAACTCGAATCGAATAAAGATTGAAGCCTTCTTCAATATTCATTCAATGCCTTTTTTCCAACTCACATCCACACATAACAGTCATTCGAAATACAATTGTCGATAAATACGAGAAATAATAAATCAATAATTTTTTTTAAATAAAATTAAATATTATAGCAACACAAACGCAGTCGCCAGAAGAAATAAAAAAGCAGATGTGTAACAATTTTAAGTGCTTGTAAGTATGAGGAGTTAGCGCAAACTTGAACTATCTGCACATATAAAGACAGCCAACTGAAGAAAGCATGCATAGTATTTCTCAATTTTAGGGATTGTGACATAAATTATATAGATAAAGTGAATTCCACAAGGTACCGCGAAATATGTACTTTACAAAACACATTCTCACTAAAAGTCCAGTGTATTATTATTAGTTTCTTAAACTCATTAAAAAAAATTGAATTATGTGAATTAAAAGTCTAAAAATTATTTCGAATAACGAATTATCAGGCTTGTGTTCTAAACATGTTGAATTAACAGGGATTTACTGCAATTAAATTAAATTAAATTTAATTTTTTATTTGACCATGTTCTCAGCAAGTTGGGTCCGTGGATAGCGCAACGCCGCACACCCGAGGTACAGAAGAAGTATGAGGAGATCGGCGGTGGATCCCCCATTCTGCGGTGGACCAAGCTGCAGGGGGAGGCACTGTGCGCCAGCTTGGATCGGGTCAGTCCGGCCACCGCCCCGCACAAGCCATACGTGGCCTTTAGATATGTGGATCCTCTTACCGGAGACACCCTGGACCAAGTGGAGAGGTAAGTGTAACCTGCATTTGACCGGCTGGTGAAATTGTACTTAGCGATAATCTAACTGTTTATGTTTATTGTTTAAGGGATACTGCATGAGGCAAATGAAACACTAAAAATAATTTAACTTTTATTTACTACACAAAGTCACTGGTCACGAATTTGATCAGAGCACTATTCTTAAATTCGCGTCATGTATACACGACGTGGGTAAAAAAAATGTAACAAAAGAAATGGCAGTCAATCTTCTAGTTGTGTAAGGCTCTCTTGTGCTAAAATTTATGTGAATTTCTTACATCACATGGACATATTTCATGTATCAAGATGTGTCAAAAAAGAGTATTTGTGAAAAACTTGGAGTAGTTCTGAAGTCCACTAGACGTAGCCTTTAGCCATTAATACTAATGATGGTTGCAGTGACGGAGCCAAGAATGTGGTCCTGTTCTCCCAGTATCCGCAGTACAGCTGTGCCACTTCAGGATCCAGCTTCAATGCCATCTACGATCACTTCAAAGACAGGTAATCATGTATGCAAAATTATACAAATTACTTTTAAAAATTGTTGTGTCGCCCAGTTGTTACTGACTGCTCCCAATATTAGCGACACGCGTGAATGGATTAACCAGATTCTCTCTGTCTATTATCTAATATATATACATATTAACACTATTGCTCGCCCAACGTAACTTGGCGTGCGGCGAATTTTGCACGGTTTATTTAGTGCGGCCCGACCAAATTTCTGTATTTAATACGACACCGGTCACCGGACATTCTGTACATTATGTATTGTGTAATAAATTTACACCCTGACAACTTCTGTCTGATAGGGACGCCCTCCCTCGCAAGCCAAGTAATAGTGGTACGTATATATCTACTATCTATCTGATGACAATGGTCAGCAAAAAGCACTGCAAATATTTTTAAAAAATTGCCGGAAGGATGTCACCACGCGTTCACATATTATGGCTGCTCACGCGTGCGCCTGTCACTCGTACTTTTATGCATTATACATTATATATGCTTTTATATATCACAGACATTATAAATACGCATGAAACGAAAGCTTGATGCGTAAGACATTTCTGATCTGCTGGCTGCGCAGCCACTACTGAAGAGTGAAGATCGGAAATCCAGCACGCCCTGCATACCGTGCTTGCCGCACCACTCCCCTCCTACAATACGTATACAATATACATATTGAGAAAATCATGTTAATTTCTCTGAGAAAACATTTTAATTTATTGCCTCCATTAAATATTGTAACTATAACTATTTTATTGAATACAATGATATATTACGGAAGAATATTTAAAATATTAATTCCGTATTTAGTATATTTATAGAGATATTAAGTGATCGATTTACACAGTGTAACCTTCACCAATTTCACCCATGATAGATTACCACATCTATCAATTTTTTAAAAACCCCGATCAAAAATGTACATATCTCTTTATCAACGGCGACATCCGTACCGGTTTATGGGAATATTCAAATTCAGAAATTCAGGGAAATTCAGCCACAGGTGGCGGTAGCAGAATACAACTTACATATTATAAAACAAGGTGTGCAAATTGAACATATATACAAAAATTCGATCTATCATGGATGGAATTGGTAAACGTTACATTGTGTAAAGTGAGCACTTAAGCCAGCTGTATGATAGGCCTTAAGCCCTATGAACACCCAAAAAGACTTTCATACCTACTTCCCCATATAAAAAATAGCTTCGTCTCTATGACACATCTATATATCTTGATTAATGATGTCCTCCTG
Source organism: Agrypnia vestita (assembly GCA_016648135.1). Lineage (NCBI taxonomy): Eukaryota > Metazoa > Arthropoda > Insecta > Trichoptera > Phryganeidae > Agrypnia > Agrypnia vestita. Next base: position 176,903 of record JADDOH010001798.1, read on the forward strand.
AGGATAAAATCCAGTATTGTGTTCTTGAAAACTTTGAACACACTCAAAATTATCTGAAAAATGATTTGCTGAATTGTAACTTGCGTAAAAGTTTTGTACATCCGTATGAAAAACATTTGTATAGCATGTGTTGACTCTTGTTTCAGATTGAGGCCTGTTACCCAGCGGTTCAGTGTGATCGATCGCTGGCCGTCCCACCCGCTGCTGGCCTCCGTGGTGGCCGAGAGGATCCTGGAGAAGCTGGCCAAGTTCCCCGAGGATGTCAGGAGCCAGGTCATCATTCTCTTTAGTGCACACAGCCTACCGCTAAAGGTTGGTGTTACATTTGTGTTCTTATCTTGGTACCAGTGATTTCCATTGCTATGCAGAAGTGATAAACTTCTTACGTAGGGTTTAAATACGCATAATTCAAGTGATGATGAAGGTATGTATTTTTAACATATGATAAAAAATATTTGGTGATAATCAAAATACGAACGTGGATCTTTTCCAATCTAACAATTTGGGAACAGCAATTTTTTTTTCGATAGATACATTTTTTCTGTATATCTTTCTAATTAATTCATCTAATGTATTTTAAATATCAGAACTTCATTCTAAAATTCAAATTCATTATAAAATGAGTGAGTTTTCATTGAAAAAATACACCGAATTATTCTGAAAATTATTTTTATGATCATTGCCCCAATACTCAAAAATAGAGAAACTTCGGGGCATCTATCAAATATTGACATTTCTATCATTATGACGAAAATATTGGTCTTAATTTAATATTTGAAGTCTTTAGATGGAGAAATTTAGTGAAATAAACTGATTTCTACGAATTTTTAAAATAATAAATAATCGAAACACAAGGTACAAAAAAAAAAAACTGCAATATGAAGGCGAAATTCACCAAAAATCGTAAACTCGTGGAAAAAGCTATTCATTTTGTAAAAAATGTGTGTATTTTTGCATATTTCAAGAAATTATTTCGTAAACGCTAATAATGCTAATACATACTAAGATCATGACATTTCTATTACTAAAGTATAAATATTATCTATTTGTTATTCTCACTTCAAAAAAATGTTGAATTATGTGAACTAAAATGTATGTATCGGTTTATGGCGCAAGGGACTAAAAATTCTTTTGAATTACGAATTATCGAGGTTGATCTATTAAGAAATTAACATTTTGGGACTTGTGGGTTCCAAAAATTTCAAATTATGACGTATTTCGAATATATAAAATAATTATCGTAGTACTAATTTTATGTATTCATCAAAACCACATATTTTAGACAAACCTCAAAATTGCAATGACTTGCATGATGATAGAAATATGTTCGACATCCGAGGTCCGACATTACAATCCATGTATGTGTAATAAAATATTGATGTACCTACATATTTTGATTTAAAATGATTTGTACGTCGTTACTGCAATTGTTGGGGGTTGAAAAGTGAAATTGCGCCATCGTCTATGTACACATAAAAACATAGGTGCTATTTCTGTTTCTTATCTTGGGTGACACTTATTATTGATGACAATTATTTATGAATTCCTTATACTCCCCATTCCTCTCAATCAACGTATCGCACTAATTAGACCGTGTAGATTCACTTTCCAAAGGTCTTGTCTAAAATTGCAAAAATTGTAAATGTAAATTAAAAAATAATTACACAGGCATAAATAAATACCTCCAGTCTATTTTTGGGGATAATGGGACAATATCTATATATCTATAGGCGGTGATGTAAACAACCAGATAGAAAACTTTTATTCTTTAGTCTATGAAATTTTTAATGATTGTATACCGTTTAAAAAAATCAGAATATCAACTCACCCTAAATGGTTTTCAAAGGAATTAGTTACGTTGATTACAATAAAAAAACTACAACACAAAACCTATAAAGAAACTAGGTCAGTGCATGATTATATGCTTTTTAGGAAGACTCGAAAAGATTGTTGTATTCTATCCAAGCAGTTACGTAATCATTATCTTACAAAAATTGAGGATCAAACTCCAGAAAACTCCAAATCTTTATACAAATACGTTAAATCTCTTAAAAGCGATTACTATGATTTGCCTAAGACTATGTACTTAAATAATAAGTGGGTCGACACTCCCAAAAGAATTATTGATCTCTTTGCTGATTTTTTTAAGTCGGTATATGATAATTCTGCACAGGGATCATATTCGTCTGTTCAACCACAATTATTCGATGCTATAAACCTTCCTAATGTAGTTCTTAGCCAATCAGAAGTAGAAAAAGGGTTGGTATCGTTGGATGAAAACAAAACACAGGGACCTGATAAGGTACCAACCATCTTCCTAAAAAATTGTTATAAAGAATTATCATTTATTTTGTGTAAAATCTTTAACTTGTCTTTACAAAATGGAACTTTTCCAGAGATTTGGAAAACGAGTTATATTATTCCAGTCTTTAAAAAGGGCAACCACTCGGATATTAAGAATTATCGACCTATTTGTATCCAATCTGCAATACCAAAACTATTTGAACTTTTATTGCTAAATAAAATAAAAGAATACTTATTCAGCATTATATCCCCTCTACAGCATGGATTTATGCCAAACAGATCTACTCTAACAAACCTTCTTGCTTTACAAGCCGATGTCTTTGATGCCTTCAAAGATTCTCACCAGCTAGATTGCTGTTATACAGATTTCTCCAAGGCGTTCGATCGAGTCTCTCATAGAGTTCTACTTGATAAATTAAATGCCTTGGGAGTTTCGGGTAACATTAAAGCTTGGCTCGAGAGTTATTTACATAACAGACAAATGATTGTTAGAATAGCTGAGTTAGAGTCTGACTACTTTTGTGCAGTAAGCGGGGTACCACAAGGCTCCCACCTGGGTCCTATTTTGTTCATTATATTCATTAATGATGTAATCCCCATGCTTTTGTTATCCGGTGTGAGGTGTTTGCTATTTGCAGATGATATGAAACTCTATAGAGTAATAAATACGGAACACGACTGCAAACTTCTGCAGAATGCACTGGATATTTTACAGAAATGGTGTGAAGAAAATAAACTTTCTTTAAACATCTCCAAATGTCAAATGCTGAGATTCTGCCGTACCCGGACAATAGTAAACTATGACTACAAAATTAATGGTATAACTTTGAGTGTCGTTGATGAAATTAGAGATCTGGGCGTAATTGTAGACAATAAGTTTTCTCTTGTGTCACATATCAATTGCACAGTTGATAGAGGCTTAAGAACCCTAGGTTTTGTACTCAGATTAAGTAAAGAATTCAAAAATATTGGAACTTTTAAACTATTATTTAAGAGTCTGGTTAGACCAGTATTAGAAACAAATTCAGTTGTATGGAGCCCTCAATATGCTGTTCATGTGTCACACTTAGAGAGAACACAAAATAAATTTCTCCGTTTTATCAATTATAAACTTAATTTACCATCAACACATATTGATTATAACTTTTTAAGATCATTTTGCTCTCTTGATAAATTGGAAATAAGAAGAATTGTAGCTGATCTCGTCTTTTTTCACAAAATAATTAACGGGAACATCGACTGTCCACAACTGTTGGAACGAATCTGTTTGCGAGTTCCATCCCGAGTAACCAGAAATTACGCAGGGTTTGCCTTGGAAGCTGCGACAACTAATTACTTTTTTAATTCACCACTTCAAAGGCTTCCCAGACTTGTTAACAGATTTGAACAGTTAGACGTTTTTTCCACAAATTTAAATAAATTCAAACATACAATTCGCAATATTCTTAATCAACAATGAACTTTCCTCTATGTCTAAAAATAATCCTCAAATATATGTAATTATCACTCTTTTCTTGTATTCTTATCCTATAAAAAAAAAAATTCTTAATTTATATTTCTGTAATTATCGCTAATCCTATAAAAAATATGACGTATTTATAGATTTATGAAATTATGGATTCTGTGTTTAAGTTTAGTTGTAGAGCTCTTTTTATATTTCTGTTATTATGTCATTTTATATTTCTTTATATGACTTTTTTTATTTTCTTTTTATATTTCTCATTACCGACATGTATTACCCAATGTTTATGTAAATGCTCTGATGGGCGTATATGTACTGAAATAAATAAATAAATAAATAAATAAATAAATAAATAAATAAATATGCGCGCATCCATTTAAAGAGATTTCACAGATTGTTCTAAACATTCCATTATTGTAAACACAAATTTTGTTGTTGAGAATTATGGAATATTCTTTTTAGGCTGTCAATCGAGGAGATAACTACCCTGGGGAGGTGGCCGCTACGGTGCATGCCGCGGTGGCCCGCCTCAAGGCCCATGGAGTGGACAATCCCTATCAGCTGGTGTGGCAGTCAAAGGTGGGCCCGCTGCCCTGGCTGGAGCCGTATACGGATGATGCCATCAAGGTGAGTTGCCATGATTTTATTAATTTGAAAAAATGAACAAATTTTTTACAAACCATACTGATTGTTTTTCATCGTCTACCTGTTTCGACGTCGTTCTGTATCTTCATTAGGACAAACGCCCAATAACTTCCGCAAATTAAATTTGTAAGAGTCAAGTATTAGGCGGGCGCGTGGCCTCATTTGTGGCGGGGGAGAGGGATGAAGTTTGACAGCGAGACATGGAAATGGGGAATATATTTAATAATGGATTATTTGTTAAATTTAATCGGTGTTGTATTAATATTAGATTTAGTGCTGAGGGACTTTTAAATTTCTTCTGCTTTTGCTTCACTCCGTGCCCTATTTTCAATGGACGTTGATATCGTCCTTATCAATTTAAGTCGCCTTATCAATTTTTCGGTAAGCATCTATGCTTCCAAAATAATACCTTAGCATCTGACCATTCGCATTCGTAATCCAAGGTTAAGATCATGATTGCAGAACATCTTTTTCATGCGGATAAGCACTAGTTTGCTCAACGCAGCATTTGATTTCAACCGAAGGATCCCATCTTTCATTCATAAATTGCAGCCCAAGTATAAGCATAACTTATATACTTTGTACGTCCTCTAGTTTTGTCCCAGGAAAATAAAGATTTTCATTGTCAACTGTGTTATTTTTGCTTATGAGCACATATTTTGTTTTAGTTGTAATAAGTTCTAATCAATTACAATACCAATATTGTAAATTTGAAATATTAATCCAACATCCTGTATCTCTGTGCACACAACATCATATAATATTAGTATGCACGTGTGTCACATGCCAAACTAGATTACGTTTCTTACGGATGGAGGTATTCTCTCAGAATTTTAGAACACATTGATACAAAGGATACGTCGTGAAGTGCAAAGTGCTTGTGTCAGCTACGGCTGTCGACAGAAGAGTGAGGTACGTTCGAATGGCATCGCCCGCATCGAGCTTCTGATCGGTCGGTACCGCTCGCTGCGTGCGTCTACATAACACCGTGGGTTTCGACCCTCCACATGTGTACTGTTTAAAATGTGCATTTCAATTTATTAACCCTATTAAATAACTATATTACGACAAATATCTATTAAGTATCACATTAAAAAAACTGTTGCAAAATAACAGTGAATAATTTTGCATCAAAATGCCCTTGAAATGTAATATAAATAATATTTGGATTATTTGTATAGCGCCGTTTTCATGAGTACTCACCTCATGGGCGCTTCACACAAAACAACTTACTGACTAAAAATACTTATTTACTATTATTCACTAGATGCCATACAAAAAATGGAATTAACATTTAAAACTATAATAGTGGGAGTGCTAGAAATAATCAGTTATTTTCGCAGAGTGCATATTAGGAGTGGGAAACATTATGAAGTGATGTAACGGTCTGATTCTATAGGTTTTATATGATTGTCTGAACAAATGCATCGTTAGTTGTTTTTTGAACTGTGGGAAGCTGTTTGTTTGTCTCAGTTTATTTGGTAGTTTATTCCAGAAATTTGGTTCAGCCACCGCGAAAGCATGGTCACCAAAATTGGGTTTGTGGACGCGATTTACTTCAACTAACCTATTGTGCTGAAGAAAGATGATGCGTATCTAATGGATAGCATGACATACAAATCTATCCAGCGACAAATTCAACCGTCGCAAAGTAGTACCCAAAAGACCCTCCCACATGTTCCACTAATTTTACAATGATTTATAAAATTTCAACAATATGTATATATGTTCTGTATATTCCAGGCGTACGTGAAGCAAGGAAAGAAAAACCTCATCTTGGTGCCCATAGCCTTTGTGAACGAGCACATCGAAACACTGCACGAAATGGACATCGAGTACTGCCACGACCTGGGAAAAGAGGTACACTCCCAGTCTAACTGATTACCATGTCACAAAAGGCTTCGGTTTTGTCAAATGGTAAACTTCATCATTCATCAATGCGCGTGGGTTCAAATCTCTTCAAATAACTGTCGCCACTCTGTTTTTCTGCGGAACTGATCTGGTCTTTTATGGTCTTGAACATTAGCAGCCCACGACCGTCGTGCTATCTTGATACGTTGGACATTCTTGGGTTCACCGAATGTTGCATCTGATTTGTGGTTGTATTGTATACACACCTAGTTTTCTGGCTTAGTCTTCTTACCGCCTTATCCTTAAAATAGCAACATTGTTTTTGTAGCGATTGTCACCATAACACTCACAAATAGACACGAGCATAAATAAATAAAATAAATAACTTGTGCTATTTATTTTGTTTATTTATGCGCATGTAATTATTTAATTAATTAACTTTTTCTTCTCCTAGTGTTGTGTCATGTTCCCCCAACATTATCTCTAGCGGCTTCTATCTCCATAGAAGACATCATTCTGTCCTTATCTTCAGAAAAATATAATGATGGGATAGTAAGGCAGGACTAAATATACGAGTTTGATGAGTAATTTTAGTGTCCGTTAAACAAAAATCATACACTCTTACATGCATTTTGCTTTAATAATTTTTAAACGAAAAAATCTTCATGTAATATTTAATTGCTGCTAATTTAAGATAATATTAGCATTTTACATATAATTATTATTTAAATAAAGGTTTTATTAAATTTAGGTGCACATTTCAATGAAATGTAGACTTTAACTAGAATGCTACCATTCTCTAATAATATTTTATTGACATATTTGGTTAATACACTATTATAGATTAATAATGTCACCTTCAATATCCACTTGAAGATTTTTGAAAATCAAACGGGAAAATTCGATAACATGCAAAATACATTTTTTGTCCAGACCCGCCTCCCTTTCCCCTCCCTATTTTGTTGGTAGTTACAATAATGGAGCATAGACATGTGAATTAAAATTTTATAATCGCAATTAAAGTCATCCAAGGCAGCTGATAATTGTTTATGTGTGCTTCTAGGTCGGTGCGCAGCAGATAGAGAGAGCTGCGGCTCCCAACGATCATCCCATCTTCATAGACGCCCTCACAGACATAGTCAAGACACACCTGGAATCCGGCCCGAGGCTCGGCGCTCAGTTCACTAACAGGTAAATTGTCACTTCTACAATTTTATGTAAGGTATTTAAATCTCGCATCGAATACTTTACTCATACACTTCTTGCGGTGTCATTACCTATCAGAGGTCGGCGATCACGACTTTGTTCAGTGCCACACGGAACAACTCAGTCAAGTTACGCTGTCATCGGTCCCTTAAGCCACGTGATGCGCTTCTTCCTATGTTTCTTTTTCCACTTATTTCCTCCCAGATGATGAGGTAGTTAACTATACTTTGGTCCTATTTTTTTTTGGATATTGCTGCCTTTGCTTTTATACCCTTCAAATATTATAAATTAAATTTGTTTTAATACTTCTTACAATTTAATTGTCGTAAGTACGAATGAAATAAACAAAGCCCGATCAGGGTCTTTCCTAAGGCCCTCTGCCGACAACTCAAGATTCAGTATCAGCAGCTCAAAGTTAGCCTGTGTGTTGAGCGTGACCATTCTCGCGGTCAAGTTTCATCCAAAGCTCAGACACATAGTCGCTACAATAATAATACGTTTTTTGTCCACAGATGTCCCCACTGTGTCAACTCACGCTGTCATCATTCCAAGCAGTTCTTTAAAGAATTGTGCAGCACGTGAGACAGCTTGTGATTCGTCGACAGGATCACAATGTGACGCAGCATTTAAGATCATTTGGTTACATTAATTTTCTTTTGGAATCAAGGCAACCCTTATTTTTGTTTGTATTGTATCGATTAAGTGAAAACATGATTGGTTGGCGGTTAGATCAGAAGGTTTATTTGTAAAATGGGAGTTTGTTTTATTTTTTATTTATCTGTATTTTTAAGAGAATGAAAAAAATATTTTATCAAAGTCAGTCAGTCATGTTAAATGCAACAGGCATGCTACTTGCGATATACTATTTAGGTTATGAGGCGAGAGCCTAGAACACAAAGTGTAATGTAATTGTTTATATTAAATTAAGGTACGCAGCAAAATGACTTTTTTTCATACACAGAAATTCAAAGGACCCAAAAAAAATATTCAAATCACGCGGAACCCTGTTAATTCGAAATTCAAGGTACAAAAAAATTCACCATTTGCCCAAAATTATGCTCGTGAGAAAAGCAAAAATTTTGTGAAAAAGTCTGTACATCATTTAAAAAACGTTAATTTTATTATGGTGGTATAAAGATCGCGACATTTCTATTATTAAAGTAACTAAATTTAAAAAAAAAATTAATTATGTGGTCTAAAATGTACTGATTCATAGTGCAAAGAGCTAAAAATTATTTTGAATTACGAATTACCGGTGTTTTCAAATTATCGGGGTTAATCTACTTTGAAATTAACGTTTTGGGACTTGTGGTTTTTAAAAATGTTTAATTATGGCAAATTTCGAATTATGACAAACATGAGGCACAGCTGGTATTAACATCCTAGAACACACGCCTCAGAATTTTGTAGCTCCTAACTTGTAGATTTCGTAACTCTATGAAGATATCATCATTTGTCTTGTACGAATATTTCACAAATCCAAATATGAAGAGTATAAAGTAGTTATTGAATGTAATGATGAGCTTTTATTATTTGTGATTCGGCAAGCAATCGCAAATATGGAAAAAGTGGATTGGCTAAATCATCGCCTCTGCTTCTTCAGCCATGATTTTCTTCTTCTTTCAGCGCTGTAATTTCCATTAATCATTCTCTGCATTATGAGACTTATGACCTGCCTTCACACACCTTTAAATCAATTACCAATCAACGTTACAATCTCACACCAATCACACAACTACAATCTATCTCATCGCTAATATAAAAGTAACTTACACATTCAATTCCACGACATACAAGGTTATTTATAAATAAAACACAAGAAAATCAATTAAAATGTTGTTTTTTTTATTTTCATATATTATTATACAAATTGTTTGACTGCATTTCTTCAAGTCCTTGATTTAATAGGAATTATAATATTAATATAAAAAATGGGAATATTATTTCTATAGATTTACATTATCAAAAATGTTTTTTTTTACCTATTTATGCTTCTTCAAATTTTTTTCCAATTGGTCTAGGTTAATCATTGCCGAATGGTTTTGAATATAAAATTTACGCTACGCAAGATAATAAATTTTTTATCTAAGCAATTCTTTTTCTGAATCAGTAATCATTTATTTACTCGTAATTCGGCGCATTTGCATACTGCAGATGAACAACGATTTCGGAAAGGAAAACCTTGTTCATATCAAATTGTTTTAATCTGAATCAGGCGGAATATAAATTAATAATATCTTGAGTTGCATTATGCGGTTCTTCATTTTGGATTTGGAAACGAGAAGTAAACATACTGTATTCGCTCGAGTATATGTTGTCATTTTAAAACACTAAATATTGACTTTGTCTCTGTACTGTCGAGTTTTCGAAACCTGCCTGTTTATAAATTCAGTGGAAATTGTTTAACATGAATCCACAGGGACCAAATTTAAAAAAATATTAAAATAAATATTTTAGATGCCAGCCTAGTCAACAGAAAGTTAATCTTAAAGCTTATCCGTGCAATATTTAAAGTGGTAAGTGTGATGTGTGGCAAGTGGCATCCTTTAATAAATTGTTTACTATCATATTTCAGTCTAATCTATAGAAAGTTGAAAGTATAACATTTTCTACTGTAAATTTAAATACCAATGAATGAACTAAAAATTAAACTGACATCTTTGGAAGTCAGCCTTAAATTGAAAGTAGTGAAATATCGAGGGTAGAAAGCCAAAAAGGCCTTAGTGATTATTTCGAACTTAACAGGAGAGCAGAATAAAGTATTGTCAATCTGATTTTGTCAATGTTTCTTTTATTATTAAACGGTTTCCCTATTTGTTAATCCAAAACACACATGGAAAGCTTTTAGTAATATTGACAAAATCAGAGTGATAAATTGCTCTTCTGTAAAGTTGGAAATAATCGCTAACGCCTTTTTGGCTTTCTACCCTCCATGTGCAGAGATTCATTAAATTTAAAAATGGTAATATGAATATTGGTGTTTATTATTTTTAATTTATTCATGGCCTTCTATTTCTGACATATTCTAACCCTAAAATACTTAAGTTTGCCTTGTGATCGAATCACTTTATACTCGAGAACATACAGTATGCCGCGTTTCAGACTTTTACATAAGTCATTTAAACAGCAAATAAAGATAGATTTCTTATTTTCACTTTTATAAATATAAAAAAATGCATTGTGCATCTCAAGTCGCCATTGCTAGAGAATAAATATGATTAACATTCAAATGCGCATAAAAATGGTGTGTTCAAATGGGCACCGTAAAAACCTCGAGATAGATAATATGGCAGCGGTAATTCGGGAATTTACCAAAAGATTTTGACAGAATCGCAATTTTCAATTTTTAAAAAAACAATTGAACCGCTGTATATAAATGTCAGTGCCATTGTCATTATAATTATTTTCAAAAACAACTTCTAATAATTTATATTGACTAGCAGTTTCGCAAGAGTAGAAAATGTGAATATTACAAAATATTTCACGCTAATTAAAATTACTAAAATTCTTATAATTAACCGGTTCCAAAGCGGCTCCCACCAGCTCTCGCTCTAAGATATAACAGCATTTTGGTTCTTGTTTGTGTTCTTTAAACCAAGTCTCAATAAAAATGCGGACAATGTCAATCTGATGAGTGGGATCCGTTTAAAAACCGAACACGTGGTACAATTTAACTAGTATTTACATGATCGCGTATCTGTCACACGCGACTGTCGTAATTTACAAAACGATTCAATCTTTCTATTGAAGGGTATTTCAATACTTTCTTTGTCCAATTTTTAAAAATGCAAAGAATTGTTACGAAATGCTAAAATACTAAGTAATTTTCTTCAATATTTATGATTTACATGCATTTTTTTTAAATCGTGTCTTACAGCGGCTTTAAGAGATTCACATGAAAATCAGCGACATTAAAGTGTACTTCAAGGCTTTTTGATTACAAAAGACATAACACAACAGAAATATAAAACATCTTGATCAATGGATCACATTATTTTATCCAAGCTACCATATGTTAGAAAGTTTTATTTAATAGATAAATTATCGTTAACGTTATTATCTTCCCAAGATTAGTTTTTCAAGTCAAGTTTAGAGTGTAGTGTCGTAGGCCGTGCGAGGCTTACTTTCATTTTGATTCAAGGCCAATCTTGTCACTCATCACATCAATTGACCAGGCTTGTCTTGAATGGATATGGAGAAAGCTAAGATTTGATGGAATCTTATAATCAAATAAATACTGTGGTACCTCCAATGTTTATTATTATCTCCGGTATTATATTATTCGGATCTCAATTTTTTTCAATGATTTTATGATTCCAAATTTTTTGTGAACATCCTTGATATCTGTGTGTGCCTAATCTATTTGGACAATGTTTCAATTGGATATTTTATCAGTGAAACATCCCAAATATCCTGAAAGACTCAACGTTTGATAATTCATAGCCTTGGTGGGTCAGTTTTCTCTGTTTTGTGACATTTCTCTTCAGCTTTGGATCTCTGAGGATATTGCAGTTCCTATGCCCTGTTGGTCAGCGATTAATAAAATGCATAAAACTTGTTTGCAACTAATCTCAGGTTGATAATGTAAAAATTGTCAAACAATCCACTAAAAAAAGGACACATTAGATTGTTTCATAGTAAATTATTGCACATACCCCGTCATTACATTTAAGTTTGTTACGTTCAACAATCCACGTACCCTCCGAACTTGCAGGATACTTGATAAGCCTAACAGAAAGCCAACATTCCTAGAGACAATCTTGTCAATGAAGCATTTTGATATTTACACATTATAAAATCCGTCTAATCACCGTTTGACAACAACAACACGTCAAGAAACCCCGGACCGCTTAAGCTAATAATATAAATAAAGAATTATATTCACATGTGAATAAGTTTGTACATAGTTGAAAAACATGCAAAAACAACAACGAAAATAGCAACATTTGCCTTCTAATCTAAACAACAAAACAATGACTATACAAATTCCACTCCAAAAATATTATATAAAAATCTAATACGAAAACAGTAAAAAGAGTGTTAATGTTATTTCATTATTATTTAATACGATCCATTGCTGATCCTCGCGTTTTAAATTCAAGAATGACATAGTCGTTGTGGACTGCGTCAAATAACTTTATTACAGCAGTAAGGTGATACCGACATCTGGAAGATAGCAGCATTGGATCATCGAAGCAGAAAGAATATCACACTCAAATAACAAATCTTTAAGATAAAAACTTCAAAATCAAAACATTACCTACAAGTAACACGTACATTCTAAACAAATTTGTTTTTTTTTATAAAGGAAATCTTAACATTCACTTTAAAAAATATTGTTGTCTTATCATGAAATAAGATTTTTGATGCCATTTGCCATTCAAAATTTAATCCTAGAATCGTCATTCCTAATAACCTTAGACGCTTATGTACACCATCGAATATCATAGACAATGCTTGTTCGTTACAAATAGGAATACATACTGAATATAAAACCTTAGGATTACAAAATATTAGTCACTTTAAAAGTGTTTTTTATGAGCTAACAAATTAAAGACTTAATTATTACAATTTTACTAGATTTTAACAGAATCGGGTGAATATTTGGGAAAAGTTTTGGTGAAGTTAGTTAAGAAGGATCGTTAAATATGTGCGGGAAATTGACGTGCAATTGAGATTTTAAAAAGAATTCTTCGATAAACATTACACATTTTTAAAAATTCAAAATGGATGTGTGTTCATTGAGACTGTAGAAAAAATATTGGTGGTGGCTGCTCACAAACTGCTTACGAATAAATTATTTACACGACTTGATTTCTTTTAAATTCAGTCATTTATTTGACATTTTTAAAGTAATTTCATAAGAAAACGAAGCGTCGAATGTCCGGTTTCAGAATGGACCGCTTTTTCAGCCTGACAAAACGTCATCGAATAAAGTTGTACAGCTAGGTTTTACTCTTTCCTTACCCCTTTGTCTTCTATGACCTACCGACTCTGAAGAGTACGAGAAGTTAAATACGTGCTGTGCGACGATTAAAATTTAAAATGTACAATTTTATATACTCAATATCAAATACAATAGTGAAAAATTGGAAATGGAGGTAAATATTAATCTCAACTTGGGGTTTTTTATACATGGGACCATTTTGATTTTAGGGTATCTTCTCCCTTTAATTTGGATGAATTAAATGCCAAAGGAACGTAGAAAATGTTAAGTACTAATTAATCCACATTTGGTGTTTTAGGTACAATAGTAAATTTATATAGCGACATCCGGAATTTTACCGCACTAGCGACATCAAATTTTAAACCCATTAAATTATCTACAATTTAAGATAAATTAATATAAAGGTGAATCTTAATAAATGCCTGAATACTAGCAGGGACAGAAATACTTTACGACTTCAATTTTTGTTTATTGTTGACTAACAAATTGTTCATTTTACCCAAACCATATTTTGCTAACTCTTGGAAAACACACCTCGAATATGTAAACACTTTCACTCGTATTGTTTGAGATTTTGTCTGATCTTTTTGATAATTTATATGCGATAAGCAAACATCCATGATTACTATTCAGCTACTCTGATATTTTTTACAGCTGCCTAAAAAAGAGATTCAGATGTCGGATTTTACCATTTGTCGATCTTTCCTTTTATGACAAAGTGCAATGTTTCTTAGGGTGTCTCGTGACACGTCTAAATGAAGTTTCTTTGTTTTACCAGGATAAGGTTGTGGATGTAATGGGAAGATTCTTGAATTTTTCTATTCTACACTTGAGCGTCTTGAAGTGGTTCCAGCTCTCGTACAATGTGCAACCCGGATTTCACTCCTATTTATTAATTCAAAATTGCTACAAAATTTTACCCTTTTTTGTTATTTAATTTCAGTAGAAAGAGAGTAGCTACTGCGCCCAAAAAATGATGTAAAACGGGCGGATTAATAAATTTATTTCGATGAAAGTACATATTATATTAATATATTCAAGAGTGATATAATCCTACGGCTGAAGTAAACGGTCCCACAGATAAAAATATCCCAAACATTTTTCCATCAGCACATTTAAAATAACCTATTACAAAAAAATTGTATAAAAGAAACAATAATTATTTATAAGTAATTGAAAAAGCATAGACAATCCTATGCAAAGTACAAAAAACAGTCAGTTTTCAAGTAGAAAAGTACTTTACTGACAAAATGTTTATTCAGAACACTAATATTATTTTTAAATATATGTAAATACCATTGTATAAAATTCGACACCAAATTTCAATTGAGCTAAACACGTGTCCGACAATTTTATTATTTGAAAAGGGTCTTTATTTATTTATACTAAATAATTAACTAATTATTTAACGACAGTCCATTTTAGTTATATGTTTTTCCGCCACATTTGGGCTCCTTCACAAGATTACCCTATTTTGTTACGTTATCTTAATTCATTAAGATTGGAGATATTCTAATACAAACCAGTAATCCAAATGGAAGATTCGGGAATCAATTCTGCACATTCCTTAAATATGGACACGAGATTTAGATATTATTATCCGAGAAATCTAGATGAAGGATCCAAGCGGCAGAGATGAGATAAATAAATGACCATACAACATCAAGTCCTTGCTACTAAAGATATAGCTCGAGAATTTCCAAAAAAACAATTTTTTTCCTCTTGTGGAGTATAGAACGAAAATTTGCAAGAAGCAGATTGCAGATTATGGAATATTGGAACAAAGTTGAAGTTGCCTCAATGGGTTGGGACAATTTTAGGTCAACAGGGATAATATTTCAACGTCGATGCCAAATGAGAATGCATCTCAAAAATGAATACATTTATGGTTAGTTGAAAGAGAAAGTAATCATCGATCGATGATACTAATAATACCACGTTGTTGAAGAATGGGTTTAATTAGGTGAAATTTAAATTAAGTTATAATTGGACCATTGAAATTGAACAGATGTAACTAAAAACATTTATAAAATTCACTTTTCAATTGTAAAGAAACATGACCCGCCATTAATAAATTTTGCTACGTTTATCATTAATTTTGATTAAAAGCTGAAAGCCTTGTACAACAATTTTTCTACCAATTTATATTACACGCATCTGATATATTACCTAATGTTTTTTAATTATTCAAAATATTATTTATGTTAAAAATGATGTTTTCAAAAATTGGTAAATGTTATTTGAGTAATTATTTCTGAAAAAATACATAAATATATTGTATTAAAAATCTTTTTTTGTATTTTTTTAGCTACAATGGATAAGAGTATAAAAAATATGCTGTTTGTAGCACAAATAGGTAATTGGATACGTGACTTGCGATGCCGTTACGGAGAGTTGGCTGCCTACGATATTTACTATTAAAAAGACATCCAGCGGCTCGTCACTGTATTCAATAGACCTTTTGTCATATACATTGGTGCTTCGAGAGGCCTAATATATAAGTTTAGAAGGAGTTTTGGTGAATTCTTGGTTTATATAGCTTTTTCTCAAATATTTCAAGCCATTAGCATACAAAGTATCTCACACCACTTCTTATGTATTTCTACTTCATAAATGTCGGGTGTTTTATTCAAATTCAATCAGATGCTACACATTCCCAATATTATTTTATGGAATGAAAGCTCGGACGCTTACCGAAGAATTGATAAGACGACTTGTAGCATTCGAGATGTGGATCTACAGAGGGAATACTAGAGATAAGCTGAATGGACAGAGCTACGGATGAAGATGTTATGGTTCGTATGAACAAAGAAAAATAAGCAAGTAGAACAATAAAAATCTAAAGACTTCAATATCTCAGATATGTGACGAGATCTCCAGAGAATTAGGAGATCTTGTACCTCATACTGAAGGGAAAGATTGCCGGAAGTCGGGGCCCTGGAAGAAGTAGAACATCATGGTCAAAAAACGTGGGTCTGACCATTCTACTGTAGAGCTACATAATCCGAGCTGCGGTAAATAAAGTGATGATATCCAACACGGAAGCCAACATCTGTTGGATGAATAGGTAGTAGCAGTAGAAGTATTCTTCTAGTAGTAACAAGTAGAAGATTCAATTTTAATAAAAAAATTGCAGCTACAAAACATATTTGTGATGTCTTAGTGGTACTATCCTCATCCGAGGGCTTATAAATAATGCAAAATGGTTACACCATGGTAATCTTTGTAACAAGCTTAATTATAAAAGAGTTTATTAATAAAGAGCATGAAATATTATTTTCACAAACCATTGGCAGTGCAATGGGTAGTGTCTTTGTCTGTGCAGTATTGAGTGAGAAAAAGCTATATAAACCATCAATGATGTACGCACCAAACAACTTTACAAACGCAACCCGCGACTTCCTTCTATATATTTATTTATTATGAAAAGTTATGTGGACTATTATTCTTCATAAAAATTTACTATTACATATGTATTTACAATTTGACTATTTTTCCAGAAATTCACCGAGAATATACAATTAGAGATTTTTTCAATTTGTAATAATATCGGTGAAACGGTATCTGATATTTGTTTTAAAAATGATTATTTTCTATATACATTTATGGAATTGGACTAAAAATGCTTATAAAGATAAGTTTCAAATATTTATTTTTGATATACCTACTAATATTTAATATGGTGTTTCTTGCGCCATCGGAGATGTGGAGACGTCATTTCTCCATCTTGCAAGTTCTGTTATTTAAAATTCAGCGATAGTTTCCGAATTCTCATCATTATCTTCTGTCCGCAGGGAGAATTTGAACCGTTCTCTCATAATGAGGTATTCAAATATTTTTTTACGATGCAATTTTGTCTTCAAATTAATATGGATACTTTATTGATAATTCACGACTGACTGATTTCTATGGATAGTTTTCCAGGACAATTCGCAAGTCATGCCGCTGTGGTTTTAATTAATTTTTCCAGATAAAATGGAAAAATCATATTTTAACCAGGTTCCGCAACTATGACTAATGTTCAAAACTCGGAGAGAATTGAAAGATGTGTGTAGCTTATGCAGATAATGCAGTGTCTAGTTTTTCAACGAAGTTCATTTTTTGCGTATTATGGAAAGATTTCTTGTTATTTTTATAGTGGACGAGACCTACTGACCTCCCTGTTATATTTATGTGATTTAACGAGTTTTGGGAATTCTTTGAATATGGATATGTTGGATGTGATGTCGGGAAAAAATAAAAAAAATTAACAAACAAGTATATATTAATAAAAATATTATATAAAATACAAAGTAGAAAAAAACAGAGGGTAAAAAAGATATAAAAAAAATATTCAAAAATATTAAAAATAAATTTACAATTAGGAAATTTTTTCAGTGAGATTTTGGTTTTAATCTCTAGTTTATCTAATTTTATCGTAATGCCTGGTTTAAAAAGATTTTGCATAAAAAATAAATTTACCTACACGCACGTTTCTTTCAAAATAAGTACACGTTTCTCAATTATTATTTTTAAACTAGTAATTAAGATTCTATTTTATTCCATCAGATTGGAACCAACTGATCCACATTGCTTCCGACATTATCAGCTCCCAAGTTAGTCAACAACAACAGTGTATCATATTCATTTCCGCTTTTCTGAGTGCTTGCAATGTTTAAAACGATTTTTTTATTTAATTTACATTAATAAGATCAAATTTGTTTTTTAAATTTGTATAAAAAAATATGATTAACTTTACTAGTCTTTTACGCTTTTCAATACCTAAAAAGTTGTGTAAAAAATTAAAAAGGTTACACAATTAACAAAAGCATATTTGTGAGAAAATACACCATAAATTAAATTGTTTAAAAAAATACAAAACTACAAAAAATAAACACAAAACATTTTTTATAAATGTATTTAAATGAATTAAAATAATATTTTTTAATAAATGTTTAACAGGAAACAAAAATATTAAAGAATCAATTATCTAAAAAATAATTATAATACCACTGTAGTAACAATATTAAATTAAAAATACTTTTGACAGAGATGACAACTTTTTCAATTATTTTTCATGCATTTTAAAAAATGTACCCAACATTGGGCGAGGGAAATAGGTTTAGAAGTAATGAGAACTTAACTACGCCACTAACACTAATCAACATAGATAACAAAACATGTCGTCATTTCTGTCAAAGTACAGAAAAGGACAAAATAAATAGATTTATAATTAAATTAACAAAATAAACAGTATATTAATAATAGATTGCAGGAACCTGTAAGTAAAGAAACTATCATGGAGAAATGTGTTTTTTTCAAATACACAAAATATTAGGCGGGGGGGATTATAATCGGCAAACATATATACAAACGTAATGAACTTCGAGTCTCCGTGCGATGCGAGGATAATACCAGGAAATATTTTCATTCTGTTAGTAATCAAATTCATATTTTTTCTGCGAGACAAATTGACTCAATTCCGCAATCTTATCGACAATCAAATAGTCCAATTTTTAATTCAACTAAAAAATCTTCGATAATGGAAAAATCGCAGCCCACAGAACTGGAAACACGAATTTGAAGGTTTTTAACAATTTCAATCCAAACAATTTTTCATCTCGACAGAATATAATAGAGACAGTTGTCCCGCCTCGCTGCAAGTTTGAGATTTGACGACGATTTTAAATCCAGCTGTGTGGGGTGTCTGGGACACTTAGGGTTCAGTCCAATTGTTTGTTTATACATGTATATATGAAACAATTACGCTAAAAGATGGTATAGTTTGATTATCAAATTGGGTGTTCTCATTCTCATGTTGAAAAACTCATTATGCTAAATTATAAACCTGGATGTGATGACGTAACTCTATCATTCTAGTGCGAGGGCGCCCATCGAGCTCGTTGATCACTCGGTTCGTCCAGTTCAGATCCATAATGGTCACAAAATTAAAAAATTGCAAAAACACCATTAGGAAATAAATGTATTGAAAATGATGGAATGAAAGTACAGGCTGGCTATAAAGTGAAAATCTCTTAAAAACTAGGGTAACAAAAATGGCCACCGATAAGCCCGACTAGCGATAGTGAGGACACGAGACTCCCTCTGCAGGATCCCCGAGCTGCGGGCAATGCCAGGGAGGATGCCACAACACTCGCACCTTCTTCTTTTCCTTCCCGACTCTTTAAATACAAATTGCTTTAGTACAAAATGTCACTATAAGTAAAAACTCTAATCAGTTTTCTATCAGGGCAGGAGGTGGGCGAACCTCGGTGTTGAGAAGATGGCTTGTGGAAAAGCCCATTTAACATTTTGACAACAAAGATCAAACGCTCGTAGCGATATTAGTTATTATTACGCATTAAACTAATCGGAAGTGGTATGCAAATGAAAAAGCGACAACAATCATAATAGTTAACGACGCGGATCGCGACCTGCCGCATTCGACGTTTATTAGAAATTTTTCGTTTATGTTTTTCGAAATACAAAAATATAAAAATACAAAAATTTCGAAACTCCGAAAATACAAAAAGACACACTAACACATATATGTATATATATATATAGATATATATCGTATAATATAGGATACGCGAATGACTTTTCTATTAAAATAATGTTAGGACGAGGACAAATTATTAAGAACTGAATTTATCTACTCTTAATAATTAGACTACCCGATGCGGAGCATACTGGAACCTTCCATTTTGTTGAAAGTTCCGATAATTGGGTGAAGTTAAAAAGCGTCCACGGTCAAGGGGGTAGCCTCAACCGTGCCGGGGCCAGAATATGAGCCACGGGTGGAGTTTCTATCTCAAAGTATCAGTAGAATCACAAGAGTAGCCAAATTTCCTCCTTCTAGATATCTTGTAGCGGCAAACACATTTTTTACAATTAAAAAAATTCATCCCGAAGGAAGATCCGCTATTCCGTATTGTTGCCGCGATAACTTTGGATAAGCCTACACATGAGACCTCGTACGGCATGTTGGACCAGTCACGCGGTGCGGGCTCCGGACAGTGAAGCTGACTCTCCCTCGGTCTGCATTCGTACATCCTCCGTAATATGATCTATAAACTTTTATCCGAAAACATTACTTGTATATTTTCTAACCTATTGCACAAGTCCGGCCGATTTTAGCATCGATTACATTTTAAATATTTTTAAATTTCATTTAGAAATCGTCAAATCGTCACATTTTAACAGAAAACAAATTAAATTACACATCTAAAATCCACTTTGTCGATTATTTAAGATTATTTTTAATACTCGTCAATTTTATATTTTACTAAATTATCTATTTAAGCAATGAAAAATATT
Source organism: Agrypnia vestita (assembly GCA_016648135.1). Taxonomy (NCBI): domain Eukaryota; kingdom Metazoa; phylum Arthropoda; class Insecta; order Trichoptera; family Phryganeidae; genus Agrypnia; species Agrypnia vestita. Next base: position 197,617 of record JADDOH010001798.1, read on the forward strand.
ATTATTATTTATAAATTTTAATAATTATTAAAATTAAAAATAAAACATTTAACAGTAATATTGACTAATTAAATATTCTTATCATATTTCATTACAAACAAAAAATAAACACAATTCCAACCGACGTTGTCAGCACGTGAAAATGTGAGAAATTCATCAAATGCGTGCTATCATATTTAAATTAAAAGATTATTAAAATCACGTCTCAGTTAGTTACAACGGTAATCCTATATTCGTCTCCCTTTGAGTTTAAAGTCGATCCGCGACTTAGTCAAAGTTTTTAAAAAGCTTACAGAACTCAACTTTGCTGTAAGAGTTTAAAAAGGGCAAAATTATTAAGTTTCCGGTGGATACATTATAAAGTACAAGAAACCTAACAAGGGTTTAGTCACTCGCAACATAAAAATGTCTTCCGAGGTCAACTTAAAGGTGTGCACGACGACTGCCGCACTGGTGTTAGTAGTTATGAAGGTACAGTTACTATAGTAATAAGAATAAAACATAACTTTTTAGTATTGTTTTTCATCAGCAACGATATTTGTTATGTGTGCACACACTGCAAGTAATGATTTCACCTCTCATCTTCTTAGGAACAATTGCAGAAATGCGTCGAGAGGAATCTGGTCTACTGGTTATTAAAAAAAATTAATAAATTATCACATGCTCAAATAGTACTATTTCCCAATCTGCTCGTAGTGGAGGAGATGATATGAAAATGTTCTCTTCCAGCGTTAACTCTGCATGTCTCCACTGAAGATATAAAGATGGCCCTCTCAACACGGGGCACCATCCTGCCGGGAATTACGGTCGGGTGTTTAAACAAATATTGCGGTGGTCAAAGTAATAAAATAAAACTTTCCATATCTGTCCGGCTTGACGAGATCGTGTTCTGTAAAAAACAGATAAGAGATCATCACCATCGATACTGTAATAATATACTTTATTCCGAGTGAATGGTAAAGGTATCCGAGAGTGTGTTTGATAAATTTGAATAATCTTGGGATTTCAATCAGACGGTGCGTCCGCACGGCGGATTTCACTGCCGTCGGTCATGAGCGGTGCGGTGATGCGGGTCCTGCCCGATTTGCGATGACGGATAAGTTCCGGTGGCATCGGGCGAGGGCCGGCAGTGGGCTAACACCAGCGGAAGGGCACGGCGCGCGGTCTGTCGGCCCCCTCCTTGACCAGAGGCTTGTGGAACTCCCGCCCGGGCCGGCTGTGGATGGTGGCCCAGCAGTGCTCGCAGTAGTACTGAAAGGGAAAACGGCGCCGGTTAATAATCGGAACGCAACAATCCGTAAGCGGAATTCAAGTCTTACGATAATAGATAAAGATGGAAATTACCTGCAGACAGGTGACATTGGCGCAGAAGAAAGGGGCAAACTTGCCGCCGCAGCGTGCTCCCTGGCACTCGTCGCACATCTGGTCGTCCAGGACGTACGGCTTCACCTGGAACACGTATCTTCATACTGTATTCGCACCATAATGGATGAATATATTGTATTTGTAAAGTACGTCATTTTTAGGTAAGTTCCATGAGTACAATGTCCAATACAGAGTTTAAATTACAGAGTAAATTGTGTTTATGTAATATGTAACATGCTAGATAACTCAGCCCCTAAGGGTCTTAAAATATAAATTAAAAATTTGCATTTATGAGTTTATTAATAACGCAAACATTATTAACTACCTGGCTAAAAAATATCTCAACTCTAAAAGAACTCTACACAATTTGAAGACAGAAAGTACAGTCTTGATTTTTCATTATTCATAATATGTGATATTTAGAGACAATGCCACATTTAGTTGAAATAATCTCAAATCTTAATAAATATTTTGCATTACAATGTATTTATGCCCGAATGAAGGAAATGTCTAGCACGCAAAAATATTTGATCACAGGACACATCTAAAATGAATATAAAAGTCGTCAATTAATCGCACTCAAAGAGAAAAATCTTTGGATTTTGGTTATATTAGAATTAAAAATTAAAAAATAATAGTTTCTTTATTATTTTCAATGCTCTCTTAAAGAAATGTTATCGTGTTATGAGTTTATACATATAGGTATAGTAATAATGTACACACTCAAAACTGGTCAATGAAAATATTTGTTTGTCTAAAAAACTATTAAAAGTATATTTCACTTTATAAAATTTTACAAATATGGTGTACAAAAAGAAAACTAGAATGGTTTACTACACACATTCTTTGATTCTTCCTGAAATTGAAACTTTAAATCCAATTATCTCAGAATCCCACTTTTTGCCTTGTCATAGACTAAGATTAGGGGTGCGAATTTAACCACAGTTCAAAACATGCAAAATGCAAACAATTCATACTTTAGCTACAATCCTTTTTGCTTGCGTACATTAACAGGATTTAAAAGGCCTGATCTAACATCTTGCGGGGAGACGTGCGAGAAGTGAATATACAAACCTCCACTCTCTTGTCGATGTCGCCGTGCTGCAGCTGCACAAACCTGGCGGATATGGCTGCGATGTAGGACTGCTGGTTGCTGAAGGCCACCCGCCCGGCTCCCTAAAATGACAAAAGTACACATACGTTAGCGGAGGATTTTAATTTTCAAGGTATCATTTTATTAAGATTATAAACCCTGTGATTTTAAAACTTGCCGCCGCGTTAAGTATTGTCCGGAGCTGTACATTAAAACCATTCGGCAGACTTCCGCGACAGACCAGTAGATATTATGAATGATATATTGTGGCAACTTTTCTTTTTTAGTGGCCTAGTGGCAATAGAGCGCATTTGTTTCTCATTTCTGTTGCTGGTCTGTCCCAACATTAAACTCCCATCTTGTTCGCTTGTGAACGAGGACTTTGTACGTGTGCCAACAAGTATTATATTAAAAAGCCATTATTTTGATTGTACCAATGATTGATTACTGAGTTTTACAATTCAAAACCATAGAGGAAGGGTGGTACCTTGGGATACTTGAGCTCCGGGTCCGTGTCGATGCCCGCGTAGCAGACGCCCCCGTACAGACGGTCCATGATCATGGCCAGTTCCACGGCCTTAAGCGGGCGGGGCACGCCGCCTACGAAGACGGTCTTGCGAGGGTCGAGCGGCATGCTGGCGTCCAGCACAAAATCGGCGTCCCCGAGCCGCCAGGGCCGGATCTGCACGGGCTTGTCCTTGATGGTGGGCGAGGACACGCAGAGGTAGAGCTTCTCCTCATCCGTGATGCAGGCGTCCATGAGCTGCTGCACGGAACACTCGTCCTGAAAGAGCAGGAAGGCATATCCCTTGGGCGGAAAGTAGCTCTTGCTCTCGGCCTTGTGCGGCCAGTCCACGACGAGCGCGCCGAAGCGCCGGAAGGAGGAGGTGATCTCGTCCTCGTCGATGTCGGGGGGCAGGCCGCCAACGAACACCTTGCGCGAGAAGCGCTCCCCGCCGGGCTCCGAGCCGCCGCTTGTAGGCGAGGAGCGCGCCGGCGAGCCTGATACGAGGCAACCCGACAATCCTGCAATGGCAAAATGCACTCTTTAGTTATAATCACCGTACAATGTAGAATTGTATTAATGTCCGATACACAAAAGGTACTACATTAAATATATCAAAGTAAACATATATAAATTCAAGGGTGGTTGAACATGAGGTGAAGTGTGGCTATACAGAGTGTAGCAGAGCTCGTCCAGAATACGTTGCAGGTAGATCCCTGCTAAACGATGATCCAAAATTTAATAGTCTTTCTTATATCGATAGTTAGGATATAGCTACTTCAAAGTTTGCCTATTTTTAGAATATTCCTAACTTACCTTCCATAAAACTATTATTAAAGTAACTTAACCCATATTGAATATTTGTAATTCATTCGCTAATCATATAAAAGGTTTAAATCATTTTTGGCCAAGTGGCCAGGTGAATGAATTTTGAATATTCCATATTGTACTTTCATTAAAATTATGTTATTTTAATGAAAGTCTTATGTTCTACAGAAAATAATTGAAAATATAAAAAATATTGAAAATAGTAAGAATATTGATGCGACACGTATTCTATTTAATATACATGGTGGACCAGAGCTAGCAGTGAAAACTTTGCCGGTATTTTACTGCCTATGCTATGAGTCTAAGATGTTCAAGCAATAAGCGGGGAAACAAATAAAATGAAAAAAACCTTGTAAAATAAAGTTTTTTCAATTTTTGCAATGTTTTTATCATTTTATTCGACTTGTATTAAAGCGAATGAATTTTTCATAGTCGATACAAGTTACTGTAATGGCTTTTTGCGAAAAATAAGTCACAAATATTGAAAAAAAATGCAATCTTTGATATTGCATATCTCGATAACTATTGATATAAGGTCATGGTTGCTTGAACATTTTAAACTCATAACGCAGGCAGGAATCTATTGGCAAAGTTTCTGCTGCTATATACACAGGGTTATTTGTAAAACATTAATAACCACGCAGGACTATATTCCTGCCTTGATTCGATGAGTCGAAAATGTTCAAGCTATTATGACTTAATATCAATAGTTACGGAGATCTGCGACATCAAAGTTTGCATTTTTTTTTTCAATATTTCTTACTTATTTTTTATAAAACTTTGGACTATCATAATCATAACAATAACTTATATCGATTACGAAAAATTTATTTGTTTCAATAAAGTTAAATAAAATGATAAAACCCTGATAAAAAAAATGATAAATTCCAATTGGAATGTTTTCCAATTGGAATTCGAAGGTTTTTATTATTTTATTTGACTTGTATTAAAGGGAATGAATTTTTCATATTCGATATAAGTTACTGTAATGATAGTCCAACGTTTTAGAAAAAATAAGTCAGAAATATTGAAAAAAAAATGCAAACTTTGATGTCGTATATCTCCATAACTATTGGTATTATAAGTCATGATAGCTTGAACATTTTCGACTCATAATCAAGGCAGGAATATAGTCCCGCGAGGTTATTAATGTTTTACAAATAACCCTGTATATACGCAATAAAAAACATTTTAGGACACCTGTATTCAAAAAATTCTCGGGAAATATAAAAAATATTATTTATTACTTTTCTTTGTATTGAAAGCTAAGTGCATCGCATGAAGAAATAAACATAAAAATTAAAAAACATAAAATAAGGTTAAAAGTATTATTACTACAAAATAAAAAAAATCTATGAAAATTTGTATAAACCAACATAATCAAAATAGTCAGTGATATCTAAACTGGTACACGTTAAAAATAATGAATGTTGTTTATACAAAATTTTATAGTTTTTTTTTATTAATAATTGCGTATAACTATAAAATGAACGCTATAAACATTAAAAATGCTTTTTTTTTATAATAAATGGTTACGACAAAAAATACAGGGTGTTTCGTAGCAATTATGAATAGAAATTTTTCCTTACACTTAGGGTGACATGTCGACAGTTACGGAGATAAGTGATATCAAAGTTTGCATTTTTTTTCAATATTTCTTACTATTACAAACAAATTATTTTTTAAATATCTGCACAGTTTTAATAATTTTATTTGTCGTGAATGAATCGTTAATATTCAATATAAATTACTTTCACGATAGTCTAACATTTCATAAAAGATACTTTGATGTCGCTTATCTCCGTAACTGTTGGCATTTCATCCAAAGGGCAGACAGATAGTCTAACATTTCATAAAAGATACTTTGATGTCGCTTATCTCCGTAACTGTTGGCATTTCATCCAAAGGGCAGACAGTGTTTTCTATTCAAAATTGAATGAAGAAGTCATCCCCGAAGTTTTTGCTTGTGACACCCTGTATCCGCGGTGGATGGTGGATGGTGGATGGTGGACAGTTACCCGAGTTAGCGGAGGGCAGCTCGCCGGCCGCGGAGTCCCCGGCGCCGCCCGGGCCGCCCGCGCCGCCCTGCTCGTCCAGGCCCAGGAAGAAGGGGTACTTGACTGCGAACAAGGAGAGGACGCTCGTTTACTAAACAGTTCCATAGTCCTTCCACGTGTGCCCAAACTAAATGTATATGATTAAATTGTTCCCGAGTGTTCCAGTGATCGGAGGTTCGCGCCTTGTTTCAGGAGACCGACAAATTAATGCTATTTTCGTAGTAAAAGCGTTACGATTAGTTTGAAAATAGTATTTAGTATACGCATCTCTTTTTTAATTTTTTAATCAGAGTACAACAATTTACAGAGATGAACTAAGCTTAACGTATTTTAGAAAAGGCAGTTGGGACACAGCGGAAGAATATTCACCTTTGCGTATTTTTAAGATACATTTATGCCGCGGTTAAATTATGTGTTCTTGCATAATTAAATTCTCCAATAAACAGAACATATTCTTGTAACAAACGTTGTTTTTTGAATTTAAAAATTTCGTTTCACCTTAAGTAAAAATGTCTTCTTGTAATAAAGCTTAACTTATTTATAAAGACAATAATTTTTTTGACAGTAGGTATTTAGTTTAACCCTCTTATAATTGTTTTAAAATTGATGACATTTGAAACGCAATAATTACCTATAACAAAATATTTAAAACAAGCTCCTAGAACCAGACCGTGTGCCGAGAAATTTACGTCGTTTCGTGTCTAAATTGGAATATTTTGGTGGTCTGCGTTTATACTAGGTACATACCTATTCGATTATATTTTTATCACTCACTATAGCTTCGAGAAGTCATTTTTATTTTAGTGTTAGTATTTTAATTTTATTTGAAATTTAGGAATGTGTTAACTTCATACACAAATAATTTCACCTAAACACAATTATAAACAGTATAAACGTTACATTCGTTCGACAAGAAATCTGTGTGACCATATCGACGGCCCTACGTACAATAGGTACCGTCGAATCTTCAAATAACGATTTTCAATTTACTATCTTAAACCACCCAATGTACTCAAAATATAATTTTCCTTTAATGTATACTTTCTTCGAAACGAATTTTTTTTAACATTCTCCAGAAATATACAATAAATTGGATGGTTTATAAAAATTAAAAGAAAAAATATTTTTGCATATTCGACAGTATACGTGGGGACCGTCAATATGTGCTCCTGTGAATCCCACGAACAAAAGATCCAAGATACGTCAAATCCAACAAAGGGTTTATAAAATCCAACGACATAATGACCACAAGCATAATTTTAAAATATATATTTTTTTATGAAAAAGCTTTAAATAAATTATGGATTGATAATGGCAACGAAATCATTAAATATACTCTTTCGAAAATTCTTTAAAAAAAAGTAGGTAATCAAATCAATGGACGAAAATATTGAATATGGCCTTTCGCGAATTCTGCCCTAAAAAAGTACAGTATTTGTAAATAATGCCCTAGGAAATACTATATATAGGAAATTCTGATTATTTTTTTTATTATTATTATGTATTTCATTTTTTTATTTGTTATTGTGCTTGTTATGTTTGACAGTTGATTTAAATAACTGTTACACAGCTACAAAGCATACCGATACTCAGGAACGTGCCCAATGTTCAGTGGCGATTCCAAAAACTGTACTCAAGTTAAAAGACAAAAATATATAAGTATGGAAATTTGGATTCTTACTAAATAAAAAAAAAAATAAAGGAGCCTGGATCTCGTATAACTGTGTTGAAGAAATGTATTGCACATTGGTTTAGCCTAACCTAATCTAACCAAATATGCATTTTTTTTATAGTTCATCAATTTATCATCAATTTATTTAAAGCTCTTTCATTTCGAACATTTTGAAATATAATTTGTGTTCATTAGGTTGGTGTATTTAATGTCTCGCGGATCTTTTGTCGCGTGAGCCTTTTGTCGTTGGACCAAATGTCCGGTTTTGTCGCGTGAGCCTTTTGTCGTTGGACCAAATGTCCGGTTTTGTCGCGTGAGCCTTTTGTCGTTGGACCAAATGTCCGGTTTTGTCGCGTGAGCCTTTTGTCGTTGGACCAAATGTCCGGGAACCTTTTTTCGTTCCCTCCAAACACACTTCAAGCTTAAAACTATACACAAAACTTCAAAAAACTCGACAAGCAGAGCGAAATATACGGAATTAAATCTGGAGTCTTCTGTGCGTAGTTTTCTGAGATATTCTGCCGTGTATATCTGACCTCTCTGGCCGACGTGTCAGATCCCAATCAGGGCTGACGCGACGATGGATCTTGCAATGGGATCCGAAACGTCGGCAAGAGAGGTCATATATACACGGCAGAATAAAAACCTGAGAACATTTTGTAAATATGGAGATTTGTGGGAGTACTAAACATGTCCAGTAAAAAATATAGGCCAAATCTAGCGTCTGATTATCACTCGCTTAGATCTTTGCAGCATTATTTAGACGGAAAAAGATTTAATAGCGTTACTTAAATAAAAGCGGCCCTAACATAGTATTTTGATAAACGAGGAATTAAAAACTTGCGGAATTAACGGAAGAAGGTAGCATGTATCGACGAAAGATACATTTCAATAGAATACCTATTGTTAAAATAAATCTAATAATGTTAAGTTTATTACTTTTATAAATGAACACCGGTTCTATCTAAGATATCGCCCTAAAAAATTGCAATCTATCATATACATTCTGATATAAATGAATAATAAAAATCCACATTTTCGTAAAAAAAACGCCGAAATATGCATTTGCAGTGAATGTGCCGCCTTAATGCTAGAAGTGCATATGAGGAGACAGGATTGTTTATTTTCCATAAACAATAAGTGTAAATAATTTCCTACCTATCTATACCTCATAATCATTTGGTTACAGAACATATTTATTAACAAACCTCCTAAAGAATGGTCATTTAGTGATAGGAACCTACTTTCTGATGCCTAACTCATTTTGACTAAAATGTGACATGGACACTTTTAGCGCTAACTCCTTTTACCTAAAGCAAATATTTGGGATTTAGTGCTACTCGCGTCTTCTTGTTATGGGAAATATAAAAACAATAATTATGTTTTGTCATGTCGATACGTAATTTGGAGAACAAAAAGCTTTAAACCGCGTTATCTCGGACTACATCAAGTAAACCAATCAATGCTCGCTTCCGGCACTGGCACATATAGATTTCGTACGCATGCATGCGAAATTGCGCTACTGTATTTTTTCTCTGCGACCAACCAGGCTGGATGACGAATTTGGTAGGTTGATTTTTGAGTGTTAAAATGTTTATGAAATTCTATACACAGTTATTTGTAAAGGACTATATTCCCGCCTTGATTATGAGTCGAAAATGTTCAAGCTATTATGACCTGATATCCATAGTTAAGGAGATATGCCACATCAAAGTTTGCATTTTTTTCGCCATTATTTCTGACTAATTTTTTGCGAAACGTTAGACTATCATTACGGTAACTTATATCGAATATGAAAAATTTGTTCCCTTTAACACAAATCAAATAAAAAAATTAAAACCTTCGAATTCCAATTGGAATGTTTTCCAATTGGATTTTTTCCAGGGTTTTTATCATTTTATTTAAGTTGTATTGAAACGAATGAATTTTTCGTAATCGATATGAGTTATTGTAATGATAGTCCAACGTTTTACAAAAAATAAGTCAGAAATATTGGAAAAAATGCTTGATGTCGCATATCTCCATAACTATTAATATTAGATCATGATAGCTTTAATATTTTCGACTTATAATCAAGTCAGAAATATTGTCCTGCGAGGTTATTAATGTTTTCCAAATAACCCTGTATATTTAGATTGACATTTTAATGGAGGCTAGTTTCGGGGTTTCATGGGGTGACGCGTTTTCGTCTTCACAAACGTGTTACAGTTTTATGAGAAACGCGTCGCGCGCTCCAGTCCGTGCCGCCTGGGACAAATACCGGTGTAACGGAAGGGAGTTTCGTGACGCGTTTTCGTCTCTATGAACGTGTTAGTTTTGTGAAACACGCGTCGCGCGCTCCAGTCCGTACCGCCCGGGACAAGTACCGGTGGAGTGATGAGAATTACGTGATGCGTTTTCGTCTCCACGAACGTGTTACAGCCGTGCGAGAAACGCGTCACGCGCTCCAGTCCATACCACCCGGAACAAGTGCCGGTGTAATATAATAGTGTCGTGACGAGTTTTCGTCTCCATGAACGTAATTTGTAGGCGAGAATTTAATATAAAACCATTTCAACTATAGATTGGTCTCCCACTACAAGTTTTTCGACTTCTGATACTTCGTGCAAATTAGGACTGTATCCTCAAGTCTATTATCAGGATAACATCACATTCGTTTCTTATAAAGAATTCTTCCATTGACACAACTTCCAGAATCGAAATCAACCAGTCTAAAATGAAATAGAATCTTATAGTCGATATGAATGTAATTAAAAACAACGCTCTGATGAAATTGTATCGCGTTCAAGACGGATATGGATTCAAGACCAAATGTAATAATTTTGAAAGAGGGCAAGGCGTTCTATCCTATTTATACTGCACGACAAATTTTTCTGCAATTATTTCTAGAAAATACAAAGTATGGAAAAAAATATAAAAACAATTACTTAATATATGATACTTAAAATTCCTTATAGGATTAAATAAATTCCATTGTGTAATTGTGAATGTATCATCTTACACATAAAGTAATACATAAATACTATAGCTACGAAGTGAAATGTGAACATTAGAATGTGTGAAATTTTCTTCGTTCAAAATGGCCGAAAATCAATTTTTTTCAGGACATCGATAAAATGCATTCAATCATATATTAAAGGAACAGGAAAGGTGTCTTACTTCTTTTGGATTGGTGGTGGGATATGCGGATAAATGTCGAGGATGGAGGGAAGGACCTGAGCGACATTTTTGTTCAGTTTATAAAGCAGCTAACACTTTCAGGCGGCGGCAAAAACTGATCGAAAAACAGCTGAAGTCGCGCGCCTTTTAGGTAAAAGTGTTGGGCTGAAAAATTACGTCAAAATAATTAAATAATTTTCAAGCGGGTAGGTACTTCATGAAAATAATTTGTTTCGCGTATTATTGATAAAAATAACAGTTCGAAAATTGATAATTCTTTGAAAATATTAAATACAAAATATATTTAATATATTCATACATAACGTAAAATACATCGTACAAATTATCATTGGTTGAGAATTCGAGAATAATAATTGCATTGTATCGACAGTGTTGAATTGTTATGTGGTCAATAACGACGCAACATGTAGTTTAACATTAATTATTATTGTATTTAACGTTTAGGGATGTACATGCTGGATACGGATTAAAAACATATCCATGCATTTCTGTTATGGCCTCTTTTATAAAAATAATTAACTAAATTACTTTTAATGCCTGCTTAAATTACTTTTCTCGCCTTACTACATTCATTCATCACCATATGACTAAACCACTTAAGCAACTCTTTCTTAATCTTGTTTACTATAGCTTTAAATTCTCAGTAGCTTTATATTTTCTCCTAATCTGTTTCTTTATTTTCTATTTTTGTCTTATTTAAAAAAAAGTAATTGTAAAGCAAGCTATTTTTTAAATATAATTAATAAAATAAACTTAGTTTTCACAACTTTTTAAAAAAATTTTAAAAGTAAAGTAAGCTCTTGCATGCTATAACAAACAATGGAATTTGGATGAAAAAGATTTGTAAACATAAAACAATTATTTAATTTTAATAATTATTTTACGTTATTAAAATATATTAGTGCAAATGTCATAGACGAGATTTATTATATACCTTATTAACCAAAGATGTTTTAATATTGTATTTATTTAGAATTAGTTATTCACGGTTTAACTGATGCAATATTTTCCATTACTTTACACATCGATGCCTTTAATGATAATTATATTTGTAAGCATATATAAATTATAAATGGAAAAATGCTAACTTAACTGAGAAGATGAAAATATGAAATTTTTAGTACTGTCTTTTTATTAAATTGTATGATTCCACAAATATATACTTTAATCGTAAATGTGATTTTGTACAATTGTAATATTATATAAGCTTTTTCGCAACACATTCCGATCCGACACATAAAAATAATCGATTTCGATTCTATCGTTCGATGGGTTACTGTCGATTTAATGTGTAAAGAGTTGCGCATCCCTAATAGTTAAGGCCGCTCCGAGTCATTGCTGCGTTTTGAATGACAATGAACGTGCCAAATTGGCCATTACGAGCGCCGCATTCATATTTTAATTTTTCGAAGAATACAATGAATGGTGGTAATAATTATTATCGTCGCATGTAAGACCTTCACGGAAAATCATAGTTGCATTTTAGTTGTCATTATTCGCCAAGCGCCAAGGTTTCAGCGGATTGCATGCATCTGCGTTATTATTATATATTTAAGAACTTCACCAATTTCACCCTAGCGACAAATTTTATAAACATAAAACCAAAATGGATCCACGGAAAAACAATTGGACCAACTATTTAAATTAAAATCTAGTAATCTACACGACACTGCACGGTGAATATAATAATGCAACGAATGTAAAAGTATTTATTTAGAAGCGAAGTCTTAGCTCTCAAATTATTTGAATGATATTATATAGTCAAACTCGCCTTCTAAAGATGACAAATTTATGTTGGCATTATTTTCATTCCATGCCTTTGAAAACACAAATCTAGGGTTGCCAACCATGTCATAAAAATTCGTTTGCACTACAGTAGTGTGTAATTTTTTAATGCAATTTGTTTAAAAAAGTATGATTTTGAAGTAAGTATTTCACAGGAAATAAATTAGTGGTTTTATTGGATGAACAATGCAAGGCCCATATGAGAGCTTGAAGACGGCCAACACTTTTGCTATTAAGACCAGGACTTTCTTTCTCCAACTTTCATCATTTATTCGATAGATACGTTCAGTCCATTGCCGCTTTTGCGTGTAGATTTTTTGGGTAGAATGTGATAAGTACCTACCTTAATTCTATGTCGTATTTTACTTGGTACCAAGGTAAATACCTATTCTGGGAGACGTTTGCGTTTGAAATCAGTTTTAATAATTAAAAAAGCGATAGAAAAAATGAAGGACAGATTTCGTAAGTTTGCTTCGCATATTAATAAAATTATAGCAATATGATATTGAAATAAAAATACAAACTCCAGTATTTTGATGTTTCTGGTCAAGTTGAGTAATATTCATAGAAAAATATTAAGTCAAATGAGTGTCTATTTTACGTCATTTATGTTATTTTCTGTATATGAAATATTAACAATAATTATTTCGCTCAAAATATCTAACAAATCATGTTGGAAACAGTTGAATATTGCATTTTTATAGAAAATAAACAAGTGCTGAAAGTTTCAGAGCTCTAGCTAGTCGGGAAAACGGACAAGCGAAGCTAATTAAAAGTGTGCAAAATGGAATGTTCTTTCCAAATATGAACAGTTAGCATATATCATCAAATTGCGCTTCTTCCGCGTTGTTTGAGAGCTTAGATTTTGACTAAATTTCCGCAATGGCTGATAATTGATTATTATAGGGCATACTTTCAAAACTCTTCAAACTTTCGACGATAATTAAGAGGTCACAACTATTCAAAGAAATGGTTGAACTCGAAAATGCAAAAAAGTTACAGCTCGTAAAACTCTGCTATTATGAGACTCACAGGAGAGTGTCACATGGAGACATGTGAAATCCTTGCTAAATTAGAAGTGGCCTTAGACAAGGAGATCATCCGTCAGCACTCTAATCCTGGAATAGGTGATGAAGTAACAGCAAACAGCGACTAACAGCAGTGTAGACAATTCGTTGGCTTAAGCGGATGATGCATGTTTCGTTAGTAATAATCCAGTGAATGTCGAAATGCGCAAAGATTACCTCGTAACGCACAGTAGAGAAGTAAGACTAGGAATTAGCGCTGCCTAAACAAAGTACCAGGCACACGAAATCACAACTATCGCCATTAATCGTCAGAGACAATGCTTTTGAATCGGTTGAATAGTTTAAATATCTAGGAATAAATATATGATAAGGAATAATGATATCCAATAAGAAATATTTAGGGAAGGTATTGCAGGAATGAAAAAACTTTCAAGGTGTAGAGGGCCTCTTACTACCACTCGGAGAGAAGCTCCGAGGGAATGTTAAAATGTACAACGAAACGTATAATGTAAAATCCATTTCATCTTCATACACAAAAGATTCGATCACATCTCATCTTTCCGCAATCTTCTTTATTAGCCTATAAACCGACAAAGTCATAACATTAATGTTTTATGACTGCTTTATAATGTCCTTTTCAATATTCACTCACCTCAGTACCTACCTGAAATATAAATTCAAATTCTACCTAATCATGGCCTTCCGTTCCGATCAGCTGACAGTACTTCCCTATCCACCCCCATTCAAAATACTGAATTCTTCAGCTTCTCATTCCTAGTGAAATCATCTATACATAGATATTACATCATCACAGGCCATAACTGTCTTCAAAAGCAGATCAAAGCAATTTTACCTTTCCAAAAACCTAGTTCAACCCCTCCTTGTCCCCCATCCATCTCCTACTCATATTTTTATCACAGAGACAGTTTTATCACTGTAATTATGTACATCGGAAATCTATTTCAATTGTTGCACTTAATTGTGTAGTCAGTTGGAAGAAATTACCAACTGACAATAAACCCGCCATTGTAATAATGTGTACACAAAAAGAGAATAAATAAATAAATAAAGCGGCACAAGTGAAGACAAACCGAAGATGGTATGTTGGCGTGGGCTTTTCGGAAAGGAGAGAAGTGCGGAACGGTCTCGTAGGCACCAAGAAAAGCCTACTCTCGATTCTTGTTTGTCATTCAAGCTGTCAGCAAATTTTTGTTGTCAGCACTCTCCATGCGGCTTATCATTTACAAACATCACAGCACGGGGAGACGTGTCTCGAGTATTGGCGAAGGCTGGCCTGTCAGGATTTATGCGTGTCTTAGGTTCATCATCACATAGTTATGGTTGCTAAAGCATTTTCAACTCATTACCAAGGCAGGAATTCGCCTGTAATTTTTAGCTACCAGCTGTGAGACAGCCTGTATACATGCTGCTAGAGCAGGCCGGAGACACTTGTAATTAACTTGTAATCTGATGTTGGACTTAGTTTTAAATAATAATGCATTATTTTTTATGTATTTTGTAGCCAGTATTATGTTGATGTCTCATTAAAAATAAAAATAAAAGTGCATGCGTATTTGATTGTTAGCTTTGAGCTAACAATCAAACACACATGCTTATTACTGGCATGCTCTTGTCATAGAATAGAGACGCTCTTGTTCAAAATGGAAACTTTGCAAACTGAAACAGGAAAATTAAGTGAACCAATAAATAAAATCAGTTTTCGAGTTTCCACCCGCACATTATTGATTTTGGTTTTTATAATTTTTATCGTAAGATTTGAATCATTCATGTGTTTTAACAAAGTTTCAATAACATTAATTTTGGCTATTATTTTTACATAGCGGTGACCGAGTATTTTACGGACATTCGTAATTACTATTAGAAGTCACGAAAAGTAATGTTTTGTTATTTCCTTAACGCGCCATAATATATTTGTTTCATCTGTCGCGAACTGAGAAGATCGCATTGATAATCGATACTGGCCGCGAATGACATTAGCATGCTCATAAGCAAGCCTGTTCACACATGCTCAAAAGATACCCCTTCCACCTGCAAATCAAAAGAACATGCTCGTAAATCAACTGACGGTTGATTTTTGAGCGTGCTAGTATTTTCGGCCTAAAACGATTACGTTTTCAAAAGCTTCGAAACTACACAATTTTGACAGCCGCGTTGAATATCGAATGAATGAATGTGTTTTTTGTTTTGAAAACGAATATTTGACATATGTCGTTTTTGCAAAAACATCGACAATAACACGAAATCCTAATGCACACCTAAAATCGTAATTCAATAAACAGTTCTAATTCTCCATTCAATAACCAATCATTCGTCATTTTTTGAATTGAGAATCTTTATGATTGGTACTCGATTCAAGATGGAGATTCGACAATACGTTATTTACATTATTGTAACACTCACTTCGATACCTGCATTTTGCCTGTCCTAACTTACGGCTGACAAACCTGGGCGATTACTAAAGCCCACGAAAGAAAGCTAGAATCTTGCCAAAATGCTATGGAGAGAAGTATGTTGGGAAAAAACCAGATAGAATAAGGAATTCAATAATCAAAGAACAAACAAAAACGAAGAAATGTTAAAGTATCCATTAGAAGGCTCAAATGGAAATGGACTGGACATACAATCAGGAGAAGAGAGAAATGGTCAAAAACAATAATGTATTGGTTTACAAGAGACAAGAAAATGAAGCGAGGCAGGCCTTCTAGAAGATGGGTGGATGAGATCAAGGCTACAGCAGGTGGCGCGTGGACCAGAATAGCAAAAGATAGGGAGAAATGGAAGAAATTGGAGGAGGCCTTTGTTAAAAGGCATACAGACGGAATGTCTGAATAAGGGCTATTATTATTATAATTATAACACTCATTTGAAGTTAATACATTTTTTACATTTAATGGATGCAGTCTCACATTCCCGCTACATGCTGCTACACGCATTTCCGCTACAATGCGCATGCTGGGCGTGCGTAGCTTCTGTTCCGCCAAAAGAAGATACCTAGCTTAAATAAATAAATAAATAAATCTGTAGTGCGTCTGCTTTCCGCTGTGCGCTCTTGACATCGCAGTGAGAAGGTGGGTCCGCTAGTTGGCTATGGAACCCAGATCCTCTGGGTAGGTTCCCCGCTGGCTGGGGAGCAGCCCTGGCCACGTGTGCCAGAGCCGACGACGCGCCGCGGTTAGCTGATTGCGTCAAGTGGTCCCCCATTTAATAATGAGGAAGTTCCCGCCTTCCTGTCGCACGTTACACCACAGCTGACTGCACTGGGCACAGTGAGCTCGGCACACATGCGCACGTACACTGTGTTACGATTACATAAACACACAGGCTGAATCTAGGACGCGAGGGACCATATCGGTCGAGGTGACTGCTGCATCGTAAACACAACACTACACGTTAATTAAACCGCAGAGCAGAACTCAAATATACTCGCGACCAGTTCTTTTTAACACATGCGCACATATCCCATCCCTAGTCTTATGGCCGTATTCTGACAATAACTATTTGGGTGTTGTTATCGCAACACTCAAAAGTAAACAAGACGTAGTTTTATTTACGACAGTCCACATATCGGTGATTATCACCGCAACTCTCAAAAATAGACAAATATATAAGGCTTGTAAAATCTTAATTTATTCATCAAAAATATTTGATGCCCTCAAAGTATCAGCCCCTATCAGATATAAATAATACCATTATATAGGTCTTTTCATTTAAGCTGGCGATTGAGTCTGCGATTGAGTTACGAGAGGGGCGTATCCGTAAACTTAACACAACGAAACAATGCGCGTATTACGTACTGTACCCACACTAACTCAATTGCAAGCTTATATGAAAGGAACTACACCAGCGCTTTTTCCAATCTTAGACGCACTTCTCTGATTTTTCTCAATGTTGGCGAAACATTGACCTTTAATTTTCTTTTATTAAAATTAACTAAGAATTAAAAATTATAATTTCAAAATAATACTTGAAATTAACGGTTTTTAATTATTATATCATTTTAAAATAAATGTTCACTAAAATATAGCGCCACGTGTGGTGCCAATGTGTTTTTTTTTTTTTTTAAAATACCACGAATACCAAATTCAGTACATTCTAAATTAATAATCCTCGATGATTGCATTTTTTTGGATATTGTTGCCTTTGCTTTTATATTTTACATATAATACAGATCATGCATCAAACTATAAATCAATGCATTAAATTCTTACACAGAAAACGGCATTAAATATTATGAAAATTTGACACTGCAGTTTAGAGGGGGAATAAAAAGATGGTGGAGGGCCCTGTTACCGTTACGTTACTGTGTTACCATAGGAGAGGTACCGAAAATTATAGTCGGTGCTTCCAAAAAGGCTTTAGATAAGTCTGACATCCATACAAATTATATTTACTTTTTAAAATGCAGACTGAAAATTTCGTTAAACACCTGACATAGTTTTATTGTGATATCAAACTACAGTGTAAAATCATTTTATGACAATTTGAGACATCAGTCGACAATAAAATGAAAGGTAAAAATGACAGCGCATAAAAATGCGTATCTATCTATAAAAACAAATTGTCTAATGCGCTATTTCTAACGCAGTGTTCGCGACAAATTTTATTGGGTTATCCGTAAAATAAACATGTTCAATTCTGTATTAAAACCAAGGGACTATTTCTTATCTAATACCTACTTCTAAATGATAACGCTCTTTTGCACCGACTGCAAAATGATCATACAACGGTGACGCCATTTGCATTAAGCTTTGTGTCCATATTTCCTCATGTACGCCGAGTCGACGGCAGCTGATAATAAAGTCGGAAAAATACGCCCTGTATAGCTATATTCCTACATAATTAGATATTATTCATTCAAGACTCGGTCCAAATATTATGACATAATATTATGTTATCAAATACACGACGCTAGCGACATCTAGCGGAGCGAAAAAAATAGGTCACAAAACATTTTCGTGCCACATTTCCCCCATACAAAGTTTCCAACCACGTGCCAGTTCACTGAACTCCGTCGAATATTGAGTCAAAAATTAATTCGCCCTCTGTCCCTGTCTGGCGAAGGCGGACAGGGCGCTTTTCGGCGCGCGCCTCTCTTTCTCTCCCCGTTAATGGTAAGGACACGCTTTCGTCAGTCTATCGCCGTCTTACGCACGTTGATAGCGGCTTTTCAGTATTGTCGTCGCTTTCCCTCTCGTGAAAATACTACAATGTCCTGCGTACGGCCTTTACGCACGGGGCGCACGCTAGAATCTATCCCGTTTTTGCTTCTCATGGAAACTTTATCCCAATTTTACGCCGGTTTTGTTCATTGTGAAACGTTTGTATGTCGGAACAATGTGGCAATTTAAAAGAAAATAAATATAACATTAAGCCGTATTATGGATAGTTTAAAATAAACTTTACAGTTTCTATGTAAAAAATGTGTTTAAAATCAAGGATTTAATATTATTTATTTATATTTATAGGGTTTAAAAATTTAATGTAGTAATCTAAACATCAACACTAAATATTAGATAAACGTTCTCACCTAGATAACTGTTATTGTACATTTCAGGCAGATTTCAATACAAATATATACTATATGTTGCAGAGAATTTCCTTCCTTCCTGAAAATTATGATGATATGAAATCCTAATATGAAAATATTGACCCGATTCTGAAACAATCCTCCGTTATATATCTATTTATTTGTTTATTGGATGTACAGGGAATGTAGGCATCCAAATCTACCAAAAAGTGTGCAAAATTGACTGACAAAGAGAGCTGTCAAACAGACCGATGATTTGGCGATTTTTAACAGTTAAAAATGCGAGAATTTCAGGCAGAAGTGAAAGCTGAACATTCGCGAAAGTTAGGAATTAGTCGAGACAAATCGATAGTGATTAGTTGACGCAAATATTTGCAGTGGTACCGTCGTAAAATAATACCTGTGCCATTTTGGGCGGAATCGTATACTTTAAGATTTATTTATTCACGAAGCAACGGTAAACACAAAATACAATTAATTAAGATAAATAATAGAAGTCTCACAGATAATAAACTATTTATATGAGAAACATGTTTGAAAGTATTTTTATAGGTTGGCCAATGACTTACGACCTGTGCGAGCTGGCTTAAATGATCACTCTACACGATGCAAAGTTCACCGACATCCATCCTATAAAAAGACTTCCACACATTTTTTTATACAAATAGTTCTATAATTTATCTAAATTATTTAATCATCCCTCTGGGGACGAAATCCAGTAACTGTGTTCTCAGAACATACCTACATATAAAAATATTGTTAAAAATACAATATTGATAACTAAATGAGTTGTTACTAAGTTAAGTTAGTAGATAGAGAGAGAAAAAGGGAGAAATAACTGATTTTTAACAAATTTTAAAATAATATTAATACTCTGTTATATTATAACAAACCACCGAAATATACCTTTAGATTGAATTAACGTTACTTTCTTGGTACGCGATCTGGTTCTAAGGCTGGTTCCAGTAGGTATATGGATATTTGACTTGCTTAGAAAAAATGCTACGATCTTGTTAATTTTGAAACAATTTTGAAGAGACCAAAGCTAAATACTCTTAAAAATATATAATGTCGTATTTTACATGTCTCGCATTATTACAAAAAAAAATGACTTGAAGATACTCAATTTGGAACGAAATTTAATTAAGTAGATATATGCTTTTTTGCATACATCCGTAATCGATTTTTAACATCACCCTGCATATTATGATGAATGTTTATTATATCCAAATATTAAACACGTTGTTTTAAATATTATGACATCAGTTTTTTTTAACAGTTTTCGGCTGTTAAAATATATAATTTTATTCGAAATGCTTAGTCATCCACTTTGCGTACATATTGAAAGATTCAGAGCTCTAGCTAATCGGGAAGTTGGTGAAAAATCAGTTACAAGATTCCGACACAACAAACAGACAATGAGAGTTAAATAAAAGCATGTACAATAAGAAACAAAATATTGGTATTTGTAGCCATTTGTACCTACTGACGTTGAGAAAGACTGAGAGTATCGAGCTTGTATTCATAAAGCATTGCAGCTCATTACAAAATGAGAAGACCAAAAGATGATGATGATAATGTTGAAGAAGAAGATTGTCACATGTGTCACATGCTTTACCGATGAAAAAATATGAAATAGATTCATAAATATTAAATATATTCTGTGAATTAGTGTGGGCAATGTGGAGTAATGTTTTCATTCATAATTTTTATCATAAAAATCTTTAAAAATACGAATAATCCATTAAAACGCATGTTTGGTATAGTGCCGTAATATTTGAACATCTGCATACCATATAATTGTGACGCAAGTATTTGTTTCTAGTGAAATTTAGTGTTTTGGCGGGAATATAAAATGTTGAATTTCAAAATCATTTTTATACTCTTAATAAGTATATCCAATTTTTTTTTTCGTAGCCGTATTTTTCAGACCAAAGTAAAGATTATTCTATTTAAAAAAATGTGAATTTTCCCTACCGTACGGCCTTGACATTTTTATATTATTATTTTATTATATATAGTTTTAGGTTTAAGAGAAAACTCAATTAAAAAAAAAACTAATGGTTTTCTATTAGTGAATTTTCAGTTTTTAAAATCCTGCAATTATTTTGTCTCGTGATCTTTTACGGGTGTACGTACGGCTAGTGTGTGACAATAGGGAAATTTCATTTTTTAAATAATTTGTTATTATAATAATAATTTAACATTAAAAAACGATTTTGAAAATCACGATTTTAATCTCCCGCCAAAACGCTTATTTTCGCACGTGACGTTAGGCATGTCATCTGATGTATAACATGTAACAGCAATTTCGCGTAATGTATAGATAGTGTGTCCGTAATGTCAAGGAAAAAGTTTTGTAGATATTATATGTAGATGTTCATTCCTAAAAACCCAAATGTAGAAAATCATTCCTTAAAACTGAAAAATGAATCCAACATTAAAGCATCAATTTTCGGCAAGTTATCGGATTTTCCTTACGGAAATCCGTCGTCCATTATTTTAATTGTGTTCTTAGATAGATATTTTATTAAAAAAGTTCACAAACACGGTAAAATCTGTATAAAAACCATGCAAACACCAGTAAAAACGAAGCGAAGACGAACGGTTACCGTAGATACGAAATAAATTACAGTGACAAACACCATAGATCACGTACGTTTATCTATAATAATTGCTAAACAACGTCACGACCAATCACATCGCGTTTTAATGGAATCGTATTTTTTAAGATTTTTATTATAATTATCCCACACCATCCATACTGAGTTACAAAATATAATTTAATTTTCTGAATTTATTTCATATATTTTCATAGATATCTTTAAAAATGTGAAATTACCCTATTGTGGACTGCACTCGAATTAAAATAAAATCCACAGTGTTGAATTATGACTGCAAAACATGCCAGTCAATCTTTTGTCTCAACACAATAGTTTATACCAGTGGTTCCCAAAGTTGACAGAACCGCGACCCACCAAAAAATAAATTTCGGGACCCACCTCCTGCCTCACATTTCCCCAATTCATATTGCCACACGAAAGATTGTTCAATTAAGAAAAAAAGAAAAACCTCCAAATATAATCGAAGTTTTTTAGTCACTTTTAATCGCGGTGAATTCGATACGTCCAATTTCTTTCTGTATTTAGTCTTAATAGAAACCATGGCAGAAAATTCCACTTCACATGAGGTAGTGAAGAGGAGGAGGCTTTCATCGCTTCGTCAAGCAAGCAGGGATAAGTGTCAGCAACTGAAAGCCAGAATTTTGCTAATTGCTTCTGATTAAAAGTATTTTTCAGCGATGTATCTTCCGATAAATCAATAAGCTCTTCACTCGCTTTTGTTGACATTTCAGTCGGTATGTTGTCTTGAAGTGGATTGTAAATCCAGTTTATCCTGTTGAACTTTTTCATCTCTTCTTCGAAGTTGGCGTTAAAGTTATTTTTCAACTCTGCTAAATGAGTGAAAATTGCAGACACTACATTGATATCTGGATGCACTTCGTTATCTGCAATAAACACGACACGACCCGGACGAGACGTGTTGCGCGGTGTTGTGACTGCGACCCACCTAATATCCGCTCGCGACCCACCAGTGGATCGCGACCCATAGTTTTTTTCTATCACATCATGAACCGGACATTAAGTAGACATTAGGGATGGGCGTTGAATGGACGGACTAGTTGAAATCAACCGTTAACGTTGCATCGACGCGTCGACGGTTTACGTTCATCGCATGGACTAGTTGAATTCGTAGACGGTGGATGGCGGACGCCGTGTTCGGTGGACGATTCAAGATTCAACGTAATACAAAGCAACGAGCGAGAGCAAGACAAAACGTCTCCGTTTATTTCTCTCTCATCTCTCGCTGTCGACTTGTAGGTCATAGAGTGCAGATCTGTGTACATGAACTATTGAGACTTGACAGAGACTTGAAATTAACTGACAGAGACTTGAAATTTGAATGCATGCGTAGGGCGAGATAGGCTTAATAAGCTATTATCTATTATTTTTTACTTGATTTGTGCGATGTGCACGTGCGACGTTTCGGTGAATTCCCAATTTTGCGCTGTATAAAATAAAACAATTCTGTTTAATTATTTTATTTTTTATTGAACTAATATTTTACTGCTTACATCTGATATTGTTGTGTATACCTACTTCTTTCTTTATTATATATAGAAAGAAGTATATAAAACAATATGTAAAAGACTATAATGTGCGTAAACAAATAAATAATAAAATATTACTTTTTACATATGAGTACAAGTAGCGGTTTTACTATCCCCGAAACTATATTCCTACGAACTTCTTTAAATTTTAAAAATTAACGTAATAAGAATAGCCAACGATTGAGCCGTCGAGCAGCGTCGCGTCGAACCGTAGACAGTTGACCATCGTCCCGATGTTTAGATAGAACGTCCGCGACGTCCCCGTAACGAAGTTGACGCGTCAACTAGTTGACGAATTCAACTAGTTGATCGTCTCGTCGATGGATGGACGTGGACGGTCTCGTTTCGTCGACGGTAAATACGTCGACGACCCATCCCTAGTAGACATACATACCGTCACACCGCATTCCTAAGGGGTACACAGAGAGGATATATGAACTATTTGAGAAGTTTGTCGGGCTCTGTAGTGGGGCAATGTGTAGAGGTTTGCTTGGTCGGAGGATGTGTGTGACGCGATGCCTTCGTTGTGCTGAGGGCTAGCTGACGGTCGCCAGGCTGGTCGCAGGGCTAGCTGACCTTCGTGACGCCAGGAGTCAGCCGAGCAGCAACCTGACCGAGCAACAAGGCCAAACCAACGGATTTTTGTCGGCTCAAAAATTAAGGGCTCGTAAGATTTTTTGTTCCGTACACAGGGTGTCTCGTAGCTAGCAGCAAAAACTTCGGGAGAGTCTTCTGCATTCAATTTTGAATGGAAAATACTCTTTACAATTTTGGCGAAATAGCGATCGTTACGGAGATAAATGACATATAAATTGGCATTTTTTACAAATTTCTGATTAATTGAAACTTTAGACTATTACTTTAGTAGAATATCAAAGAATCATTTGCCTTAATACAAGTTAAATAAAATGATTGGAATCTTGCATCAATTTGTTATAAAGGTTTTGATAATTTTGTTTAACTTCTATTAAAGCGAATGAATTAATATTCCATCTAAGTCACTGTAGCAATATATTTTTTAAATTTTTTTTACGCTTCAACAGGCTAGGAGGCCCAATTACAGAAGCGAAATACATCACAAAATACCCAAGCTTGAGTAAATCACACAGGTTAAATTGTGACCTCACCGGGAATCGAACCCGGAACCCTCGGTGTGAGAAGCCAGTGTCATACCCACTGTGCTACGAGGGCCTCCTATCCAACGTTTTACAGAAAATAAGTCAGACATATTGAAAAAAAATGCAAACATTGATTTTGCTTATCTCCGTAATAGTCGACATTTCACCTAAATTGAAAAGAATATTTTCTATTCCGAATTGAATGTAGAAGACTCCTCTGAAGTTTTTGCTACTAGCTACGAGACACCCTGTATACATATATTATATTGCTACTCAGTGAATGGCAACCCAGACCGTTTAATGAGAAGACTCCCAAATCGATCCTACTCATCCGCCGCCAAGTTACCATTTTTAAATGCTACGTGGCAACAGTGCTACTCCGCAGAGCAGCACAGCAGCAATACAGCGCGGCATGGATGTAAACAAAAGGCCATTTGCTGTTTGAGGGCAAAATTTATTTAAAATCAGAAGAAACGACTACCTACTAGGTTACCTCATGGAATACTCAATAATGAGGAAACTGATTGGATAAGGAGAAAATAAGGGAGCTTCATTAAGGGGATCTGGAGACTATGTTCGACATGGAGATTACACAGTATTTTTGAAGTAATTAAAATTGTTCTAGGCCCAAGTTTTCGATGGAATCTTCTAGAAGGCTATGGCTATTGGCTATGAATCTGTGGAAGGTTTTAAAAGATCCAGGCAGTGACTTAGCTTAATCTCAAATTTGAAAGGGTTAATCTTAATGATTTCACAGCAGCTATTTTACTGATCAAGAGATTAGAAGACATTTTGATCACCAAAATTGTTTAGAAGACGGTTCTTCAATGGCGTCAGGAGATCAGAGGAAGGTTGATGACTATTTGAGCAGTATTTTTTTTATACTGGTGTGACACTGCGGACGTGATCCGTGCGCCCAGAGTAAGGATGGATAAATTTGATAAGAACAAAGATGAACAGCTATTCAAAATATAATTCTAGACTAAGCTAATTGAGACTTTTTCAACAGAAGATTAAATGTAAGAGACGGAAGATTCGGGTCTTATAGTGGTGTTTAACGTTTCTTTTGTAGTGTAGGGATATAGTTAAATGTTGAGACCAACGACATGTAAAACATTATCTAAGAATTGATAAGGTGACTTGAAGCAATCGATATATGAATCTACATGAGAATATTTAAAATAAGATGGATAGATAGAGTTACGAATAAAGATGTTATAGTTAGGATGAATACGGAAAAATAAGTAATTAAAACAATAAAAATCCGAAAACTTTACTATTTCGGACATGTGATGAGACATTTAGAGAAGTATTCAGAGATCTAGCATCTCGTCAAACAGGGAAAGATTGTCAAATTCGGAATTTCGAATTCGAATGTCGGAATTCGGAACACCGGAAGATGGAGGGCATCATGGCAGAAAAGCTTAATTTATTTTTGGCCGTTAATAAGGTAATGATTGCCAACATACGTTGGCTATCGTGTTGGCGTAACATAAGAATAAGTCGAGACCAAACTGTGTAGAGGTTCAATTTAAAACATGGACACCAAATCGGAATTCTCACGGAGAGAGTGATGCCGAGAACCCAGGCTGATGAGACGAATTACCACCTTATGGGAGATCCAGGAAGAACATTATAGAGCCGGTTGAGAATTAACGAACCGAAACCTTTTAGACATAGAAAGTTTGCAATCACGGCGGCTTGGATATGTCATGCTAGAGGAACAACTACTGGGATGCAAGTAGATCGCCCCAGACTAATCTAGGAAAAGCAGCGAAATATACTGCACGAAGATAGATTGGATTGGATAGGCCAACAGGTATCTGGTTAATGCATACATGGCAACCATGCTACACCGTAGAGAGGCACAGCAGCAATACAGACTGCCAAAAAGGGCCAGTTTGCAAAATTTGTTTATTTTTATACGCTGTTTATATAATGTTTAAATGTCATATTACAATTCTTTAAAAGGATTAGAAAATTATAATGAAACCACCACATATGCTGCTGTACCATTTAAAGAAAGCATGAAAAATTTTGCGTCATTTTGCGATCCAAACAATCTTTTTGGCGATGTAACCATTGACATGCCGAGAGTGGTTTGTTCGTTTCAAAGTTGGTGGTAGCAGCTTAGACAAATCAGGAAAGGGATGATCTTTGGTTTATAATGACCAGGTCTTTCTGGCGGCTGTGAAAGTGGACGAATGTTGTACCACTAGGACAAGCAAATGGGAAGGAGTGGTTGACGTTGATTATGACTACAACATGATTATAATATGTTTCGAGTTTGTTTTTGTTTCTGGTTGCGTTACAATATAATTGTAAAAAAAACGATGCACAAACCTATCAGTGATTAAAGGGAAGCGACTTATCGAGACTTTGGTTGGAAATTACTACGGTCACCAGAACTAAATGCGCATTGGGAATGTCAGAAACGGAAATTTTTCTCTCCGTTTTGGGAGAAATACTTAATGATGTCAGGATCATTTGAAAAGTTTGCCATCTGAAGTATAAATATCAGCGATGCAACCAAGTCTTATTGATAGTTGTCAAATGTCAATTAATTAGTGGTTTTTAGCCAAGGGATTGGTTGATGAGCCATATCTTCCTGACAACTCCGGATACAGACTACCACTGTATGAAGACAGACTGTCCCTTTATTGGTCAGTAAGTACTGAAGGGACAAGTGCATCGTCGAGTACACACACATACACAATTGGATCAGATGTTAGTACATAGATGGGAAATGTGAAAGTATGATGAAAATATTTTCAGATGTATGGTGTGACATGAGCGACTCGGGGTAAGAGATAGCAGACAAGGTGTGTGGCTTTCTGTGCTCTCTGCCTACCCCGGGGGTGAGCGGATGTGATGGATGGTAAGTCAGGGATCTGTAGTTACCTCCGTGAACATGGGACAGCGACTGCAGGGTATTCGCGTTACAATTGATGAAACCTGCAACAGAAAACGCAACTCGCTTAATAAGATGACAGCTCCCCTTCCAGATCACTCTTTAATCGGTACGTTCAGCCACAGTACTTACTCACTTAGCTTCACACCGGTGAGGTGTAGAAACGGCACCGAGGCGAGCGAGAAGACAAGCCGCCTCGCTCGCACTTGGTCGAGCGGGTAGGAGCGGGCCCGCAAGGGAGTTTCTCCAACAGACATGGGTCGAACTGTCCTTTTAGAACAGTTCACTTTCATAAACGACTCGATGAACGAACAGTTCATTCAACTGAACGAAATTTCCCATCTCTATTCTCTAATAGTCGCGTCCCACAACAGAAGTACCAACCCAAAAATAACACTGTTACCACCCACTCTTCTGTCCTGACACACGACTCTTGCCTCACACAAATTCATACATCTTTGCATGCAAGCTTGACGATTATTGGGGCATTTTTTTAATTAATTGTATAATAGATTGATCCATTTATCGTGAAATGAATGAGGTTAGTATTCCTTTTTCCATTTAAGAAATAAAAGAGAATAAGTATGTGTAAGTCGTATGTTCGAGGCACATTGTTTAATTGTGTTGATGGTTATTTATACCCGTAAACACCAACACAACGAAACAATGTGCCTCGTACGCACGGCTTACACCTACTAATTCGATTGTCTTAAATGGAAAGAGGTCCTTTTATTTATTATTATTAATTTATCATAAAAAGTAGTGTATTGTGTATTGTGTAAAAACTTGTTAATCTGGAACTCATTCCAAAATTGCATTTATAGATTTGCCACAGTATTTATTTTGGTCTGAATATTATTTACAATTTATTTTATTATTAAGACATTATGTATTATTAATTTATCATAAAAACAGTATTTTGTAATTATATCATATTCAAAATGTTCATAAAATATTTATACTTTGTATTCTAATGTCATTCTGGGACAATGTATTAGGGTCAATAATGACCTGTTGATGACGGTCTATTTGTTAAAAAATAAAAATAAAAATATGGAAGCGATCTTCTCTCTGATGCTTTTAATGCAGTCGTACACTACGTGTTATGGTGCGCCTGTTTGTTACATTCGTTCTCCATTTTGGGACAGGAAATAACGTATGACCTGCAAAAGCAGTCATCACAAATTATTTCCTGAAATCGAATTTTAACACAAACAAGTTGTTACCGAACAAACAGTTATAAATTTTGTCTTGTCTCTAAGTATATTCAGACACTTTTTTTTTCTTACTGAAAAATATAAAAATATGGAACAAGCAACATAGCCTGTTGTGTTGTTTTTAGACAATTTAATGGTTATTTGAAAGCACCACAGCTGATGATGAGAATGACGCTGTGAGTTGAAAACATTCTCGTTGATCCAGAAATTCCAGACGGAATACGAATATCATGACGCCAGGGTGCAACGTTTGAGAGATTTTCTGTTTCAGACAGACAAAATTTCACTTTGTTTTGCGGCTCTCCCAGAAAACTGGCATTAAATTTTTACTTTCACAAGAAATAAAATTTTCGCGAAATTGTAGTACGCTCATGTTAGCGTATAAACAGCGCCACAAACGTAGTGAATCGTCTTGGTAGCGTTAGTGATGGACATTAAGTAAGTTATTTTAATATAATTTTTTAAACATATTAAATATCGAAAGAGAAACGTTGATTATATAATGTAACAATATAAGAACAATAAAAGAACTTGCTTTTTTAAAGTAATTAATTCGTTCAGTAATATTATCATACGGTTAGAACAAACAAATTTCAAGGGCGCATGCAAGCAAATTTAAGCATAACGTTGTTATTAATCGGAATTTAGATATTAAAACTCTAGCCGTTAGTAATAAAATGGCTTTTATGGCCAATTTATCCGCTGTTAGCATTCAATCGCAAATTGCAATGCAATTGCAATTCAGCTGCGACGCTGTTAAGTTGAGCCCCGGAGAAAGCACAGAAGATACACATTATAGATGGCTTTGCAGTTCACATTGTTTATTGTCCGTTTTTGCGCATTTTGCAGTGGAAAGGTGATAAAAAGATTCACGCTTGGCCGCGCCGCGAGCAGAATGGCGCGGCGTTCCAAATCGACCATCTTCTGTGAAATTATTCGTCCGGTGGGACGTAAGAAATCGCCATTTGCAATCAATTGCAACGAAAGAAAAATACAAAGATTATACGTTGACATATCGGAGGTTTAATGAGTTGATCATAGATAGGTTGCTTTTACGCATGTGGGCGTAGATAGGTACCTACCTAGTTTCCTCAACAAATAATTTTATGTGGTTTAGAAAAAAAATTGGTTACTTGATCAACTCGGAAAAAAAACATATTTTGTAGGTGTACTCTCTTATTTTTTGAGAGTTTATATATATTTCTAAAATTTTGTTGTATCCGCTTAAAAAATGGTGGACATATATATTTTAGGCTTCATGCCGTTTTTCGCATTTGCAGGAACCAACAATTTTCTAAATAAAATTACATATATAAATTATATCTATACCTATACCTACCTAAAACTAAATGCTTATCTGCCTACAAATCTACACCCTTTGTCCGATTCGACTTAAATTTTGCATAGTTATGCTTTAGGACCCGGCGGGTAAATTTCCCCCTTCCACTCCCCCTGATACATTTCCAACGCCTACAAATCTGTATCGTTCGACGATCGGACTCAAAATTTGGAAACTTATTCTTTAGGACCCGGTGGGTAACATAGGCGACATTTCCCCCCTCCCTTTTTGCCCCTTCCCCTCCCCCGATATATTTTCAATGCAAATCTGTACCGTTCGACCGATCGGACTCAAAATTTGCATGCATATTCCAGGCGGAAAAAGTAGGCCATATTTCTTCCCTAGACATCCTATCCTTTCCAGTCTTGATTAAACGAGTACATTGCTATAATTAGTGGCTTTGCAAAACAATGGAACCTCTGTTTCCCCCATAAATTTATTTTTAACTTAATCCTTAATCCGTGCGATGCCGGGTTCGAACAGCTAGCACTCCTATAAAATCTCGAATTCAGTACATTCTAAATTAATAATCTTCGAAGACTGCATTCAATTTTTTTGGATATTGCTGCCTTTGCTTTTATACCCCACATATAAGATAAATAAATATAGCTTCAATTTGTAGGCCAGAATGTACTGAACACAACGGAATTTAATTGAAACAGCCCAAATAATTTAGACAATTGTTGATTTCTAAAATAAAACCAAAATGGCTGCCATTTTTGAACCGAATACCATAAAAATAAATGGTTTTGAACTATCAAAACGTAAAGAAATGTAAATATGAAATAATAAATTTTCCAAGACAAGCAAGCGGTGCTGGACTTGGAAACTGGATTGCCTTACTTCCGAACCTTAAAGGTACTGATACACATGCTCATTAGTGGCACGTGAGAAACGGCCTAGATGAAAGCGATATCCAGAGCCGACGGAGATAGAGCTTGAGAAGGAGACGAGCCGACCCCAACAGCCTACCCAGGCAATGAGATGGGACGGTGCATGGAAGAAGACGAAAAACTAGACGTTAGCTAAACACCAGTGTCGTGCAGTGGGCATAAACTCATGGTTATGCTGTTAAGGTACTGATACACATGCTCATTAGTGGCACGTGAGAAACGGCCTAGATGAAAGCGATATCCAGAACCGACGGAGATAGAGCTTGAGGAGACGAGCCGACCCCAACAGCCTACCCAGGCAATGAGATGGGACGGTGCATGGAAGAAGACGAAAAACTAGACGTTAGCTAAACACCAGTGTCGTGCAGTGGGCATAAACTCATGGTTATGCTGTTAAGGTACTGATACACATGCTCATTAGTGGCACGTGAGAAACGGCCTAGATGAAAGCGATATCCAGAACCGACGGAGATAGAGCTTGAGAGACGAGACGACCAACCAACAGCCTACCCAGCAATGAGATGGGACGGTGCATGGAAAGAAGACGAAAAACAGACGTTAGCTAAACACCAGTGAGTGCAGTGGGCATAAACTCAGGGTTATGCTGTTAAGGTACTGAGACACATGTAATTAGTTGGCCATGTGAGGAAAAGGCGAGATGAAAAGCGAATCCGAACCGCCGGAGAAAGATAGAGCTTGAGGCGAAGAGCCGACCACCAACGCCTAACAGGCAACAATAATGAGAGGGGGACGGTTGCAGGAAGAAGACGAAAAACTAGGAAGTTAGCTACTAAACACCAGTGCTGAGGGCGCATATAAACTATGGTTTTGGCTTGTTGTTAAGGACTGATACACATGCTATAGTGGCAGTGAGAAACGCCTAGATGAAAGCGTATCCAGAACCGCGAGATAGAGTTGAGAAGGAGACGAGCGACACAAAAAGCTAACCCAGGCAACTGAGAGGGACGGTGATGGAAGAGACGAAAAACTAGACGTTAGCTAAACACCAGTGGCGTGCAGTGGGCATAAACTCATGGTTATGCTGTTAAGGTACTTATACACATGCTTATTAGTGGCACGTGAGCATGCGCAGTATTGATCTTCTTTTGCCCTTGCTTATTAGTGGCGTGTGTGTACGCTCATTGCTAGTAATAAGCATGCTCATTAGTGGCACGCTCAAATATCAACCGCCAGTTGATTTATGAGCACGCTAATGTCATTCACCATGAGAAGGGGTATCTTTTGAGCATGTGTGAACAGGCTTATTTATGAGCATGCTAATGTCATTCACCATGAGAAGGGGTATCTTTTGAGCATGTGTGAACAGGCTTATTTATGAGCATGCTAATGTCATTCGCGGCTTGTATCGATTTATCAATGCGATCTTCTGAGTCCGCGACAGATGAAACAAATATGGCGCGTTGGGGAGATGATAAAACATTACTTTTCATGACTTATTATAGGAATCACGAATGTCTGTGGAATACTCGGTCACCGCTATGTAAAAATGATATACCTAGCAAGAAATAATGTTTATGAAACTTTACTAAAAGACATGAATGATTCAAATCTTACAACAAAAATTATAAAAACTAAAATCAAAAATTTGCGGATGGAAACTCGGAATCGTTCATTTGACTTTCCTGTTTCAGTTTGCAATGTTTCCATTTTTGAACAAGAGCGTCTCTATTCTATGTCAAGAGCATGCCAGTAATAAGCATGTGTGTTCGATTGTTAGCTTTGAGCATGCTCATTCATGATCATGATTAAAATAAACATGCTAAACGATATATAATATGCATGAACGAGCAAATGTGTATAGTTGTTAGAAAATGCTAGTTTTGAGCTTGCTAACGAGCAAAAACTGTACAACGATGCCCTCTGACGAGTTTTTAGAAAACTATGAAAATTTGCACGGTTTATTTTGATTGGAATTTATAGGTCAGCCCGATAAACGCATTGGCGCACGCAGTGGTTTAGTAAGCTTCCAGCTGTGCAAGGAGTGTAGTAGGTATTGCCAAGTTCGTAGATAAGGAGATGTTGAATTAATGGAATGTGGTACCTACCTACGACTGTAAATTCAGAAGTCTACTGTGAGACTTTAAGGGCCGGTCTTATAAACGAAAGACCAAATTTCCGTTAGTCAATCGACAATATACTAACGGATGGCCGTTCGTTTATAAATGTTACCGATGCTCGTCTTATAAAACTTTTTTTACCGTCCGTAAGTATCGCAATATCGCACTGCTCTTGTCTATGATTTTAGAGCTGTCAAAAGCGAATTATATCTCTTTTCTATCTAAAATTTCTCGCTCGCATCAGATTTTTGGGATACTTCCCACAACACTACATTGGTAATAGCCTTTAAAACCCCAACTTAGTCTGAGCAGCTAATAATATTGATCCTAGAGCATAGAATCTCGAGGCAACAACCAATTTTGTAGTTGGTGATAATGTCAGATTCCTACGGATGCGCCTTTTTACATTGTTCCCAATATCTTCTAGAAGCTCATAGAAGCTCTTGAGCAGACCTTTTTGACAAGCGAAAGCGGTAGATAAAATCTGCGTCATCTAAAATATTAAAATAATCTACTCGTATATTGAACATTCCTTGTCGTCGAGTTTGTTCTTTATCCGACGAACTTGAATACAATAATAGCTCGACATCGTTATGTGAAAACATTTTTCCTTGAAAATGTAGC
This sequence comes from Agrypnia vestita, assembly GCA_016648135.1. Classification (NCBI taxonomy): domain Eukaryota; kingdom Metazoa; phylum Arthropoda; class Insecta; order Trichoptera; family Phryganeidae; genus Agrypnia; species Agrypnia vestita. The sequence continues at coordinate 231,029 of JADDOH010001798.1, forward strand.
AACAGTCAGCACGGTATATATGTACATATTAAACAAACAGCATTAAACGCAAATTGACAGCGGACCTAACCTTAAAAAATAATACGTCAATCTGTCATACTTCTATCAGTTTCAACTAACGGACGGTAAACTGGTGGTTTGACTGTCGGTATCGGCCGTCGGTAAAATTTTACTAAAATTTGATTAACGGATTGTTATAAGACGAAAAAAGTGACGTTTGTATCAAATTTCAGTTTATTTGGTCTGAAATTTAACTAACGGACGTTTATAAGACCGGCCCTAAAAAAGCCAAGAAGAGCTATCCTAAACAAACGTCGCGGTATTCTGATATCTGGTGTCGTGTTTTTACACGAGAATACAATACATTTGGAGCAAGTTTCGACGGGACTTTTTGGCCATTTCCCGTATATTGTGTATGTTTTCCATCTAAGTGGCTTGGGTTCCAGAATTTCGCTGATGATGAACATCTTCGAAACACCGTGACGGGTTAGCTGCATGTGTTTCCAGGCGGCAGAGTTTTATGAAGAATTAATTTCAAAACTCTATGACGAGCTTTGATTTGAATGGCAACTCTGTGGAAAAATAAAGAAAATATATAGTTTTATGATGTGTACACAGAACATCAAAATATATAGACATACACTAATGTAAATTTCTTCGGCAATCTGGTTCCAATACGCTTGAATTTTTTAAACAAGTAAATAAATAAAAATGAGTACACGCTTTTATACGCTCTCTTTGTATACATTCGTAATCGATTTTTAACATCACCCGTGCAATATAGATTATTAAATTAGTTATTGGTTGCCATCTTGCCATCGCTCGCTAAAGCCGCTAATATACGATATTTTACGATATATTTCTTTTAATACTTATAATACTTTTCCTCTATTTATATTTTTAATGTGTGTACCTACTTTTATATGGAATGTGTGGGATGGCACGAACCTCCCCACATTCTGGAATAAAGTTATATTTATTTATTTATTATAAAGTTTAAAACAAATTTTCCATCGGCATGTTCTTCAACTGTTTCTGAGGCTTTTGCTTGTGGGTGACCTGATTATAAATTTTAATGTAAATAATAGCTAAATCATATCGAAAATGTTTTACGAAAAATCAATTACGAAAAATTCATTTGTTACGATACAAGTTAAATAAAATGATTAAAACCCCGAAAAAATTCCAATTGGAATGTTTTCCAATTGGAATTCGAAGGTTTTTTTATTTGATTTGTATTAAAGGGAATGAATTTTTCATACTCGTTATAAGTTACTGTAATGATAGTCTAACGTTTTACAAAAAATAAGACAGAAATATTGAAAAAAAAAATGCAAACTTTGGTGTCGCATATCTCCATAACTATTGATATTAGGTCATAATAGCTTGAACGTTTTCGACTCATAATCAAGGCAGGAGTGTAGTCCTGCGAGGTTATTAATGTTTTACAAATAACCCTGTATACAGCATTTACAATAGACATTCTTTAAGTAAAAACAAGACGCGACTCATTTACAAAGGCCCGAACAATATGATAGTGATTTAAAGGTTAAGGTACGCCTTAAAAGTGTTACTTTGTACTAAAAATTGCGCTTTTAAGGCACACCTTAACCTTTAAATCATTAAGTTTTGACTCTGAATCCGGGCCTAACTCTCTTTGTCTGTTGTTTGTTGTGGTGGAATCTCGTAATTGATTTTCCACCAACTTCCCGACTGCCTAGCTGGAGCTCTGAATCTTTCAGCAGGTTTACATTATTAAATCATTTTCGATATGATTTAGCTATAATTTACATTAAAATTTATAATCAGGTCACCCACAAGCAAAAGCCTCAGAAACAGTTGAAGAACATGCCGATGGAAAATTTGTTTTAAACTTTATAATAAATAAATAAATATAACTTTATTCCAGAATGTGGGGAGGTTCGTGCCATCCCACACATTCCATATAAAAGTAGGTACACACATTAAAAATATAAATAGAGGAAAAGTATTATAAGTATTAAAAGAAATATATCGTAAAATATCGTATATTAGCGGCTTTAGCGAGCGATGGCAAGATGGCAACCAATAACTAATTTAATAATCTATATTGCACGGGTGATGTTAAAAATCGATTACGAATGTATACAAAGAGAGCGTATAAAAGCGTGTACTCATTTTTATTTATTTACTTGTTTAAAAAATTCAAGCGTATTGGAACCAGATTGCCGAAGAAATTTACATTAGTGTATGTCTATATATTTTGATGTTCTGTGTACACATCATAAAACTATATATTTTCTTTATTTTTCCACAGAGTTGCCATTCAAATTAAAGCTCGTCATAGAGTTTTGAAATTAATTCTTCATAAAACTCTGCCGCCTGGAAACATATGTAGCTAACCTGTCACGGTGTTTCGAAGAATGGAGGAGAATGTCGGAGAGTTGGTCCAGCGATCATCGCCGAGAGCTGGTCGTCCGAGCTGATGATGGAGCTGTTTAGTTCCACGCTCGGTGCACCTCGTGTCGGAATATTCAGGCACTTGACGGCTATCTGAGATCGCTGCATTTCTGTTAGCATTGCATTTCTAGCAATTACTCGCCTCGCTGACTCCTGTAACCCGGGCAAATTGCCACCAATTTTCCGATCGAAGACTGCGCAAATGAATGCGATAGAATTTTAGTATACAACAATGCGTATTTCACTGAATTATCTCCTTAAGCAATGCACTCGGCATTATTTGTTCAGACCAGAGGCCGTAGCAAAGTGGGACATTCGTGAAAAAACTAACAGTCAAAAGCAACGAATACTACTTTAACGAATACGAATATCAAGCATACTATTCGGCGAATACGAATACGAATAATTCAACGCGGTAATAGATAATACACCACTGTTCTTTTTTTACTAACAGATTTAATTATTAAAATTTACCACCGGCAAATTCTTGTTCAAAAAGCGCAATATTTCTTTTATACGTTTATACATTCCCAGCGGTCGAAAATAAATATCACTTTTTCACGCTTACGAGAAGCCATGTTATAAGATTTAATTTGAAATTATTTTATAAGAGTTAACACTTTTACACACAACGGAAATAAAATGGAACGAACATGTGAAACAAGTAACAATTGACAATTTGAGAACTCAACAAATCCATTTATTCAATGTTAGGGGAATCCCCGATAATAGAGTGCGTAGGATACACAATGCACAGCCAAACCGTAATTTGCGTTGCGTTCAGTTAAAAATAGTTTATTTTTAATATTCGTGATGATATTCGGCGAATACGAATATTCGGTAAACATCTAATATTCGTTGCATCACTAGTTAAATTGATTGTTCGAAGAATATTTTTTCTTCTAGATGAAGTCTTGAACTTTGTGGTGACATTATTATTAAAATAAAGCACAAATCACCTTTTTTCACCACTTTATTAGATTGTACAATCTACATGTTTCGAGAACAATGTTCTCTTCTTCAGGATTGTTTGTGTACTAAAATTGAAAAAGTTAAATCACGCAAGTGTGTGAGGGTGAGGGGATTGGGGTTAGGGGGAGGGGGGTCGGAGGTGGTAATTATTATGGAATGTCATCTGAAGGGGATGGGTCTGGGTATTTATTATATTTGAATTAATATTAGCATTTTTCCTAATTTCAAGTATTTCTAGATTATTTATTTGTGGGATCTTATAACTAATATGTAAAACATTTAAACCTGTGTTAATATTAAATGCACTTATGGTCGTATTAAATTAAATGTTTTGCAAAATCCGACTCAACATTGCCAGATGTTGTGTTCTTTGATGTGTTCTTTAACGCATGCTTCCTGCTAGGCCCTGCGGGCAGCTATTAGTGTCTACGACTTGCTAACGCCCATTGCATGTTGATTTTAAAACGATTGGGTTATTTTTAGAAACTGGTAATGGCATAATCGCGCACTGCGTACTACGTTTTTGAAGCAATCATAATATAGACAATCTGTCTATATCTACTAATGCAGTTTTTTTTACATCTAGAGATATTTTGTGTGTAAGATGGGTATTACCTTGAAGGGATAAAATTAATGTTGATGAATCAGTAATTTTTTTGGGAGTTCCGCGAATTTTCGAACGGACCTCGTATCTTAGATCGCAAATGTTTTACCCCGTGGACTGCATTGCCGTAGTTGCGCCTTTGAATATTACATGACCCAGAGATGTGACCTTCAGGGAGACAGCCTCTTTTAATCCTGGCAACCAGCCATCTGACTCGAAGCATTCTGTCCTCACCAGAGCGACTGCAGAGCGAAGCTCCGTACCGTGGGAGGATTGCAACACACGTAAGACTATTGAAAACTGAAAACGTAAAGATGTTTGGGTGCTTTTATAAAACCAACGTTATTTATCTGGGTGTGCGCATATGGCGCACGACAAAATTGAAAAAAATAGTGAAGACGGAGAGAGATCCTTACAGTTTTTAAAAAAGTTAATAATTATATTTTATTTTTAATGAGACACTGACAGAATACTAGGTAAAGAACACATAAAAAAAACTAACACATAAAAACCAAGTTTTTATTATACTCCCTTTTTCATTGAATCAGGTTTCGTGCCTACTGCACGCGTCGGGGTCATTACTCATTTGTATTGATTCCAATTCCAAAAAAAACATTAAAATTTCGAAAAATCCAAAATTATATTATGATTATTAATTTTTTTTTAATTAAAATTTGTTAGATCATTTTTGTCGTCACCACGAGTCTGCCTGCAGAGTTTCAGCTCGATTGGATCACGGGAAAAGGGTGAAAATCGATCCAGAGTTTTTCCGGCAGACGGCAAACCGCAGAAGCTATGAGTTGAAAGAAAGGGAGTAAATATACCTCTATGCCAATCACAAGTGTCTACGCTCATGCATGTACATAGTGTCTCATAGCTAGTAGCAAAAACTTTAAAGGTGGACCTGTAAGCAATAGTGACGGAGATATGCAATATTAAAGTTTGCATTTTTTCTAACATTTCTGACTTATTTTTTGCAAAAAATTAAACTATCGCTACAATAACTTATATCGATTATGATAAATTCATTCGCTTTAAGTCGAATAAAATGATAAAAACCTTGCGAAAATTGGAAAAAGATTTTTTTTACTAAGTTTTTATTATTTTATTTGAGTTGTGTTGAAGCGGTTGAATTTTTCATAATCGATGTAAGTTACTGAGATGATTGTTCAATTTTTTGCAATAAGTACCTAAGTCAGAAATCTCTATAAGTATTGATATTAGGCATAGTTGCTTGATCGACCCATTATCAAGGCAGGTATCCACCTGTAAAGTTTTTGCTACTAGTTATGAGACACCCAGTATACAGGGTGTCCCGTATCTCGACGTCAAGCCATAAATATTTAAAAAAATTAAAAAACAGCCAGTTAAAACTGGGCAAAGTATTGATTTTGAATACTTGGTTTGGTCAAAAGGTGACACTTTCTTCCGAGCTGGAGCGGTTGAAGTGGCTTTGAATTTTGGACAAAAGTTTACAGAAGCATTATTCAGGATTACATAATAATTAAAAAAATGAAGAAAAATAAAGATTTGTAGCAACAGAGTGAAAAGACCGTCACGTGGTGTAGATTTTTTTTAAAAATGTTTATAACTTTTAAAACACATGACTTAGATTTTTAAAAATATTTTTCTGATAACTTTTATGACTTGGCCCATCACCCGATTTCAGCTTGACGTCGAGATACGGGACGCCCTGTATATTAAGCATGTATATATGTATTATTAAGTATATAAAATATATTATATAATATATATATATATTATAATATATCTATTTATATATATATATAATATATATTATATAAAGGGTTAAAGGGTTATTTATAAAACATTAATAACCTCGCAGGACTATATTCCTGCGTTGATTATGAGTCGAAAATGTTCAAGTTAACATGACAATTAATATCAATAGTGATGGAGATATGTTTACATAATTTACATTTTTTTTTCAATATTTCTTACTTATTTTTTGTAAAACGTTGGACCATCATAACAGTAACATTACAGATTACGAAAAATTCATTCTTTTCTATACAAATTCAAATTGGAATGTTTTCCAATTGGAATTGGAAGGTTTTTATTATTTTATTTGAATGGTATTAAAGGGAATGAATTTTTCATATTCGATATAAGTTACTGTAATGATAGTCCAACGTTTTACAAAAAATAAGTAAGAAATATTGAAAAAAAAAATGCCAAATTTGATGTCGCATACCTCCATAATTATTAGTATTAGGTCATAATAGCTTGAACATTTTCGACTCATAATCAAGGCAGGAACACAGTCCTGCGAGGTTATTAATGTTTTACAAATAACCCTGTATACAAAGTGGGATCAAGTACGATTATATAAGTAAATAATTGATTTTATGTGTTCGGAGTTCTATTCTATAGAAATTCAGATTAAAATGATAAGAATGATGACGATGAATAGGCAGATATTACCAATGCAAATTTTGCTGCCATTACATTTTTTAAAAAGATTTTACGTATGATCTAATATCGTTGCTTGAATTTGCATAATCTACTCCGGTATGTCATATCAAAATTGTCTTCAATGCAAAGGGGTGAGACTATGAGATCAGAAATGCTTTTTTTGTGTCGGTTTTCGATCGTTGGTCAGCATCCCAAAGCGAACGGTCCAGCGAGCAGATGTCGCAGAGCTCGCCCGGCGCGGTGTCATGGCGGACAGCGCGCGCGCTCAGCCGCGACGTCGTTTATTGTGTTTTGATGCAATTTGTCTATCTGTTTCATGTTTTTCTGCGCCGTCATCTGATTTCGTGGCTCTTCATTCTCTCTCTGCGGCGTTGCCATTAAACATTAGCTGCAAATCCGATCTGGTAGCCGTCGGCAGCTACCGAACTCACTCTCAAAATAAACAAACACACCAAACTCTGATGCAAGAGGCATATCGTGAATATTAGGTCCTTACATATGAAATTGACGTTTAGTATGGGAGGAACATAAAGCCGATTTTTTTTTATTATAATATATTTATTTAATCAAAGTATGTACCATTGCTATCTATGCACTTTTGCCATCTCATAGGTAGTTCATCGATCCCTTTACTAAAAAAACCATTCGGACGGGAATCAATAAAATCTTTGAAGGTGGTTTGGACTGCCCCATCGGAGTTGAATTTTTTCCTTTGCAAGAAGTTATCCAAATTTCAAAAAAAAATGGTAATCTGTTGGGGCAAGGTCCGGAGAGTACGGTGGATGTCTTAGACATTCCAATTGAAGCTCCTCTAATTTGGTAGCCGTCTGTTGTGCAGTGTGTGGTCTAGCGTTATCATGAAGCAGCAGTGGCCTAGAGCGATTAACCAGCCTCGGTTGTTTAGCAGCTAGCTTTTCCATCATGGTTTGCAGTTGCTGACAATAGACATCTGCCGTAATCGTCTGGCCAGATTTAAGAAAGCTGTAGTGAACGACACCAGCACTAGTCCACCAAACGCTCACAAGTAACTTTTTTGGAGTCAATTTTCGCTTGGGGCATGGTTTGGCTGGTTCGGCAGGGTTCAGCCATTGCGATGAGCGCTTCCGATTATCGTACAGGATCCACTTTTCATCACAGGTAATGATTCGATTTAAAATCCCTTCATTATTGTGCCGGTTGAGTAATGCAACGCAGCAGTCAACGCGCGTTTGTTGATTTGCTTCACTCAATTCGTGAGGTACCCACCTTTCAAGCTTTTTCACCTTACCAATTTGCTTCGAGTGGATTAAAACAGTTTTATCACTAACACCGCAGCCTGCAGCTAACTCGGATGTGGTTTGCGATGGATCCGCTTCCACAATAGCCTTCAATTCTTCATTATCAACTTTGGTCTCCGGCCGTCCACGGGGCTTGTTCTGCAGGTCGAAATTTCCAGAACGAAAACGTTGGAACCAAAAAAGCACTGTGTTTTCTTTTGCGGCACCGTCGCCATACACATCATTAATCCTTCGAGCCGTTTCTGCAGCACTGGTGCCACGGTGGAACTCGTACTCGTAAATAACGCGATATTTCAAGTTTTTCATTTTGTAAACTGAGTGGCGCAAAGAAAAAAACAATTGAGGAAAAAACAAATGAATTATAATTTTCAAAACACAAATACATGAGTAAGTAGCTGTATAAATTTGGATTTGGAATTCCTAACCAAAGAGAAGATATTTGAGATCAAATTTTCCAGTACGGCAAAACCTCAATTTCATATGTAAGGACCTAATATATAGCTAAATAACAGGGATAGTCCACAATACGTTACAGGTAGATTCCTGCTTTAATTATGAGTCAAAAATGTTCCAGAAACCATGACCTAACATCAATAGTTACGAAGATATGGAGGTCTAAAATTGCATTTTTTTGACTACATATATGAAAAATTGATACCCCCAATTAAAAAAAAATTCGAACTGGAATTTCTGCATGGTTTTTATCATTTTATTTAACTTGTATTGTAACGAATGAATTTTTCGTACTCCCTATGAGTTATTGTAATGATAGTTCAATGTTTTGTAAAAAAATAAGTCGGAAATATTGAAAATAAATGCCAAATTTGATATTGCATAATTCCATAACTATTAGATCATGGTTGCTTCAAGATTTTAGAATCTAATCAAGGCAGGATTTCACTTATTGCGGACTATAGGTCGACCATAGTCAGAAGACCATTCCCTAGCTTTGTCCGGTAAGAAAAAAGCGGGGGAAAATTGCCTGGCAAGCCCGCATTACAAGCCTCAATATGATATTCCAAATAAATACATATTTTTTAGTTTAAAAAAGGTTACTTATTTTTTTTTTTTTTTTTTTTTTATTTATTAGAGACACTAACAGGATAATAGGTACATGACACTCAGATAATAAACATTGTAGTGAAGACTATGCCCATTATCCCAATTACAAGTGTCTTCGGCACGCTCTAGTAACATGTATTTTTGTAATTAATTATATTTCACATGTACATTTATGTATATTATATATTTGTGTTTGAGTGTAGTGCGATTAGTATTTAATGATCTATAGGTTCATGTCGTCGTTTAGAAAATGGATGTTGTGTATGAGTGAGTTTTTGAACGAAGATAACGTGTCTGCAAGAATATCAGCATCAATGTTAGGGTCGGCACAATACAAATTATATGTGCGACACAACCTTGTAATGGGAGAAAAGTAACCGACATTATTAGTGTGCTGACTTATTCTGAAGAACTCAGGGTTTCTTATACGGGGTTTAACATGCAAATTTATATCAGATTTGCATCGTAACAAAACACATATTTTTTGCACACATTCTTTTGAATGCGGTATAGCTATAGCTCTGTTACACCCTCTATAAGAATCGAAATAGTGCACGAAAATTTCCTACATATTTTGTCCTACAAAACTGGTCAACATAGATATCTTCACAACTACGAAGATCGTATTGCCTTTTCAAAATGCTGAAGGGAGGAAAAAAAACTAGAGTCTCGAAGACAAATAGCCGATTTTGTTGTTCTACACAAGATTTTCAGTGGAGCTATCGATTCTCTTTCTTTATCTGACATACATTTGCATATGAATCCCGTGTAAGAAATCCGGAGATCTTTAGAACAAGTCAACGTCCTAATAATGTTTATTTTTCTCCCATTACAAGATGTCGCGCTTCCAATGCGTATTGTGCTGACCCTAATATTGATGCTAATATTTTTGCAGATACTCTATCGTCATTCTAAATGCTTCTACACAGCATCCATTTTCTGGATAAAACTTGATCCCATAGAACACATTTATTTATTTATTTAATTAATACACGGTACAACGTACCATTAAAGAAACAATGTATATAAACATGTTTAGATTGATAGGTAATAATAAAAAAAGGAGATAAGATATAATTCTATCTAAAACAATTAATAAAGTGATATATAAAGAAAAATAAAACATTACTTAACATAAAGTATAACAAAATTACATCAAACGAAATAATAGTTATCAAATCAAATATGAAAGTCAACAATCAATAAAACTACAACAAATTAAAATAATTATGTCTGAAATTCAAGAAGCAACAAAATTACAACAAAATGAAATAATTGTAAAAAAATCAAATCTGAAACTCAAGAAGCAATAAAAATGACAGTAAAATAAAATGAAATGTAAAATTCAAAAATCTAAAAACAAGAGATAGACATGACATCAATAACCAATTATAAACGACCGAATTCGTCCAGAAGAGCTTTCTTGTAGGCGGCTAGTGTTTCCGAAAAAACATCCGATAGGTAGCCATACTCGTTTCCTAACCTATGGAGCCTTCTAATAGGTGAGCTATAGAGATAATTTACACTAACATTGTCACAATGAAACGATATACTTTGTCTAGTGCTCCTGGAAGGGATGTGATAAAAAATTAGCTGCGTTAGTTCTGAACTGTTGTAATAATTATTTACGATTTTATACAGTAATACCAGGTCAGCAATTTTCCTTCTATCGGATAATCTATTTAGTTTAATTAGAGACAATAGAAAATTATAATTTATGTCCATTATTGGTATGTGTAATTTAAAATTAACAACTCTCAAAAATTTGTGCTGCACTCGCTCAATATTATTGGAGTGAACAGTATAATGTGGAGACCATACAGGAGAATTAGATTCTAATTGAGTTCGTACTAGAGACGTATATAATAATTTAATGGAATTTATAGTGTTAAAGTCTTTTGTAAGCCTCAAAATAAATCCTAGCATCTTCAACGCATTATTAGTGATATTGTCAATATGTGGAATAAATGTTAGTTTCTCATCAAATATCACACCTAGATCTCTTACAATTTTGACTCTTTCAAGAGGAATGTCATTTAATGTATACGTAAAATAGAGGGGATTTTTTATTTTAAAAAAGGTGATTACTTGGCATTTTTAATATTCAAATAAAGTTTGTTAACATTACACCAGTTGATAAGTGCATTTAAATTATTCTGCAATACCAAACAATCTTCTACACATTGTATTCTTTTAAACGGCTTTAAATCGTCAGCAAAAAGTAAGAATTAAATACTATTAAAAGAATTTACTATATCATTAATGAAGAGAAGAAATAGAATAACATAAAATTAATAAAATTAATAAAACATTAACATAAAATCAATTATTTATTTAAATATTGATTGTATTATTTGTATATATCTACTTATATTTTATTAATTACACCTACACGTTTCGGAAAAACCTTTCCATCGTCAGGGTGTTTTATATATGTCAAAATATAAAGTTTTCCTAAATTATTTAAAAAAATATTTAAATATTGTTGATGAAGATCTTGATTATTCACAATTATTGGAATTTTTTTTAGAATCGGGCTAGTAGTTAAATTTAATTGATTATTAATAATCCATATTTTGTTTACTATTACATGATTTACGTACTAATTTCTAATGATTCTGATTACGATTATGTCTTATCTCCTGTTACGCATTTCCGTCCATTTTCACGAAATCACTGCCACAACACACCGCAACGCGCAACATATATACAAAATCAGAAGCGTCGAATGTTGGTAGGGTGCATTGCATTTCCGTCCTTCGTCACTGACACAGAGTGCGGGAAAGCGAGAGGAAAGATGTCACACGTCAACAATTGTGAAGTTTGCTCACTCGGGAAGACGATCGCCTTAAAGGATTAATTTCCGTAATACCGTAAATATTTATCCCGCGGCATCCATCAGCACACGTCTGTCTATCTGCACACGGCTGCGCGCCGCCCGAGGTCGTGCATTAAGGTACAGATACACATGCTTCTTTACTGGCATGCTAATGAGCATGCCACTAATAAGCATGCCCTAACAACTGTACACACTTGCTCATTACTGGCATGCTTATTAGTGGCATGCTCGTAAATAAGCATGTCCAAAGCTAACAATCAAACACACATGCTTATTAGTGGCATGCTCTTGTCATAGCATAGAGACGCTCTTGTTCAAAATGGAAACTTTGCAAACTGAAACAGAAAATTCAAGTGAACCAATAAATCAAAAAAGTTCCCGAGTTTCCAACCGCACATTTTTGATTTTAGTTTATATAATTTTTATTGTAAGATTTGAATCATTCATGCCTATTAATAAAGTTTCGTAAACATTATTTCTCACTATATTATTTTTACACAACGGTGACCGAGTATTCCACAGACATTCGTGATTCTTATAATAAGTCACGAAAAGTAATGTTTTATCATCTCCCCAACGCGCCATATTTGTTTCATCTGTCGCGGACTGAGAAGATCGCATTGATAATACTAGCCGCGAAGCCCGCGAATGACATAAGCATGCTCATAAATAAGCAAGTCTGTTCACACATGCTCCAAAGATACCCCTTCTCTATGGTGAATGACAGTGGCATGCTTATAAATCAACCGGCGGTTGATTTTTGAGCATGCCACTAGGTGGCATGCTCATTTCTAGCAATGTGCGTACACACATGCCACTAATAAGCATGCCACTGTCAAAGTCGATACTGCGCATGCTCACGTGCCACTAAAGAAGCATGTGTATCAGACGCTTTATGCACCGAGCGAGCACGTGCCACAGCGTGCCCGGAACACGTGTGGCGCAGTGGAAAAGTGCATCCGAACGCTGCATCTGTATAAAGATTGCTTCATTTCCCCGTCCGTGGAGGAAAATAACGTTGCGGTGTCTTTAACAATATTTTGACATGTACACTCTGAGAACACGATTACTGGATTTGCCCACTGCGGGAGTATTGTTTTATTATGATGAATTCACATGTGAAACGCGTATTGAAGTCTCTCATGCGATGGCCCAGGTTATATATGTGTTAGCTGGCTTGAGTTTGGATATCCGGCTATGTATTATTTTTCTTCTTTTGTTATTACCTTTTCTTTGTTCTTGTATTTATTTATGTATTTCTTTTATGCAATAAAGACGTATCTAATGGTATTGGTCTGTGAATGGTCTTGTTTTTGAGGCCGTGCCGCCTCGCACCGGTTTATACGACGTCTTGCATTGTAGCTAAAAAATATCAACCTGGAGACGAATGAGTAGGACTTTTGCTCATAAAACGGTCCTGGGTAAGCGGTGGGTACCATTCACCATTCGCAGCTGGCTTGAATCATCTCTCTACACAATGCGAGGTTCACCAATTCCGTCGTAGAGAATCCACACACTATCAAATTTTTGAAATGTGTTAGGTATATTTATTATATTAGAAATTTATCGAATATACAGGAAACTTCTAGAGATGCCGACACATTCCACCACTCTGTTTAGAACCTTGTAGACTTTTCGGGAATTTTTTAGAACCCTCTCCTTCCAGAACTTTCTAGAGTAGGTTTTTCCGGAACCTACTAGACTTACCGATACAGTCGGCGCGCCTATTTTGAAACAATTTGAAGCTTTGCGGCTTTTCCATAATAAAAAAATTGCTAGAAAGCGCATTTTCGTCGCCCACGCACAGCCACCCCCACCAAACTCGCATATTTTCGACGCGACACCAAGGGCTATCTGCCACCATGACCACCGGTGGGTCGTTGTGGCTGGATGTGGAAAAAACTTGGCGGGTAGGGAAACACGAGTTTCTTTATATATATATATATATTGATAAATATCGTCGCTGTATATATAATTAAACCTATGTGATGTTTTAGTACATTCTGAGATAAACGAATAAAACTGTTTTTAAAAATGATCGCACAGACTAGATTTATAAAAAATATTTTAAATAATTACCAGGCAGACTTTCCAAACGAACGGCAATGTTTTTTTTTAGTATATCCCCATTATTTATATGAAAAATTTACAAATTGATTCGTTCATCACAGAATGTACATAGGATTTATTATATATACAGCGACGATATGTTCCAATTCTGAGAATCTTTCGTATATTTGACTGCACTGTAATAGAGACATCTGTAGTGCTTTCTCATGAAACTTTGTAACAGTGATTGTCTTTAATGTCTACTTTAATGTCTATCGGTTTAGATACTACTGTATCTTCGTTAGTATTGTATGAAAACTTTGAATAAATATTTAAAATATGGACGCACGACCTGATCTCGTTTCGGTGAGGATCAACGGGGAGTAATTGAAATAGGGAAAACATTAAATGTCATTAAGGGATGTGTTTTTTAAAGGTACAGAAAATTAAAATGAAATAAAACACATAAAAATCGTGGTACCGTTCAAGGCATTGGCTTTATTTTAAATATAGGGCGTTTTTGACAACATTTTTTCCAGCGACAGCCAATTTGACAGCTGACAGCTGCCTAGTGATCGGTTTGGTTTGCCATTTTGCTATAGACTTGAAATATATGCCAGAACAACGCCTACATATAGTGCAAATTTATTTAGAAATTGCATATTTAAACTCTACTGGCATAAAATTACTTACTACTTACTTACCATCTCGCCGTTTTCCCGTGGGGGGTAGGCAAAGAGGATAGAGCGCCACACTCTTCTGTCCTGACATACAACTCTCGCCTCATTTACATTCATACATGTTCGTATGCAAACTCGCCGGTTGTCGGGACCATCTGCCAGTATCTGGTTTATCTGGTCAAGCCACGTCTTTGCGGTCTCCATCTCTTTATGGCGCCCTCAACACTTGCATTAATTATCTTTACAAAAAAGCCAATAAAATGGCCTAACCATGATTTTATGTGTTTTGTTTCATTTTACAGTTCTGTACATTCAAAAAGATATCCTATATCCTTATTTAAACTAGAATTATTATTGAGGAAATTTATTTTTATTTTTTATAGTTTTATTTTTTAAATTTTATTTATTTATTAAAGTTTATACATATTTTTATTATTACAGATCGTGCCAAGCATTATACAGCTTGTTGGCACGTTTCTTTTTCATTTTCTTGCTTAAGTACATAGCATACATATTTAGCTAAAGTTACAGTTTATAAAGGATAAAATATATATAGAAAATAATGAAATTTAATTTATTTTTTTAAGTGTGACCGGTCTTTAAAATTTGGTTTGCGAATTCTGATAAATTAATATTACTAAGGTTTGTTTCACATTGCTAGTGCAGCATTTTCTTAAAACTTTAATTACAGTACACATTAATTTAAGTTTCACTGCAATTCTTCAGAAAAATAATTTGCTCCCAAAAAAGAAAAAAAGCCATCAAAAATTATTATTAATTATTTTTTCAAAGCGAGTTCTTTGTTCTGTGTTCTTAAAAATGTGTGTGGGTTCTTTAAAAACACTTTTTTTCAAAATGTTTTTTTCCTTTTGCAAAATACAAAACAGATAGTTGCGTGTAATTTTTGGCAGTTAAATGGAAATTCGATAGCGTGATTTCTGAGGAGCCAAATGGCGTAGCGAGAAGAAAACAGCTACCTTGACCTAGAAATTCCAGAGAAAATAAGCCCTTAAAATTACACGACCCCAGAGCGCACATTGTCAGTTTTTTCTGATGATGATGATTTTTCAGATGAATAGATTTTTAGATGTAAATTAACTACAGATGCTATAAAATACATAGGTATGTAGTTTCATTTTGCATTGGGCCCTATATAGAGACCCTTTATTCTTCTAAGATTAGGGATGTTTCAATTATTCAAATTTCAATTCAACTTACCGACAAAATTCATGTTTGCAAATAAATTCTCATTCATTTTAACAGCAGCTCTTTGAATCACTACGAAGAATCACTCGACACTTAAATCATGTTCACAACTGTTCGCAAGACACTTAAAAAAAATGATTAAACAACGGCTTTATAATTTTGTATTATTAAACATTTTTGGGTTAAGTGTCCACGGCGGAAAATTTCGATTTTTTCAAGGACAAGTATCTCAGGTTTATTTGAATGCCCTGATTTCACAAATGAAATCTAATCGATTCGGTCGCAAGTATTAAAACAGATATTACACTTGTAATTTTCACCGTGCATTTGAGAAGTTTGAGCAGCTTTATCTATGGATAACACCAGTTTACGTAAATCATAGATGAAGGAGAAACACGGTGAATCCAGGATCTTATCTTATATCTTATCTTATCGATCAGGTTAAGGCTCGGTTAAATAAGGTTAGGTATTTAAATTTATTTCGAAACATTTTTACTTGTCTATAGTTTGCGTCTTATCCTTAGATAATCGCTTTCGTTTAGAGTGTTTCGCAAAATTGAACAGAAAATAGTAACCAAATGTAAGGCGGACATAAAAAATATATATTTTTTCATCTCTTTAATATTCGCTTCAATCATTTTAGTACAATGAGGGTGTATATTGACAAGGAAGAAAATAAGTTCCATTCTCTAGATGAGTGGCGACGTTTTTCAACCAAGTTTTTTCTTTAATGTGTTCCATTGTTGAAGATAAACTTTTTCATGGATTTTCACAATTTTTAGTGGAATATTGGTTATGTTAAGGTAGGTTAAAAATTAATTATATTTAATTTTGTAATTTTTTTTTGCTACTCTCGAAAATTTCGAGATTTTCAACTGTTAAAACTTTTTTTATATATTTGCGACCGAATCAATTTGGTTTCGCTTTTGAAATCAGGGCGCTGCGTTGCACTGGAAATACCTGAGAAAATGGAATTTTTCCGCTAAACATTAGCCACTATCTTCGCACGTTTTTAGTTGTCAAGAATCACTTGTACCACTGTCCGTAACGTCCTGTGATCCCTGCGCCGGCCCCCGACAGACAAGCGAATGCAATCGGGTGCAAGAAACGATATCGACTATTATTTAATGAAGAAGGTCGCATCGCACAATGCAATAATTGTTTGGACACCATTTTCGTAGTAAATATCGCAATTGTAATAATTATAAATATCGCCGCTTGAGCTGGCTCGATTGCAAGATTCAGCGGCATATTTTGCAACTAGACATTAATATCCCGTCGATAATGACGGGATTTATAAAAATATATTTTCTTCATAAAGTGCAAAATGATTTTGTGATCCGACATTATTAATATAATTCATTTAAAAAAATGCTTTGGTTTCGTCACTTATAATATATTGAAATTGTAAACACGCTTTAGGGCTAATGGTTCCTTTGTCAGAATACAATCGGCCATATTCTGAAAATAGCAATATTGGGATCTTAAGATTGTTATCCCAATACTTAATAGACGAGAATAAAAATAAACGAGTGAGCCTTGCAGTAGTCGCGTATGATGTGTAACGCTTGACATCTCACAATCAAAAATATCAATTTTCGTCAAAATTTAAAAAAGCTAATACCTATATATTTATTAATTAGTAAATACAAGTAAAGAAAATGTATGTGCATTTATTTATTATTGAATTTTGCCGCACTAGGTAGGTACCGTATATCTACAGACGCATTTTTTTTTCGAAATGTGTTTGGTCAATTACATGTTTTTATTTATTTTCCTAGATGGCGATAGTGTGCCGCCCTACACATTGCATGAAAACTTTGAATAAATATTTTTAAAAAATCACATAAAATTTGAGAATGTTAATCGTTGAGGGTAGTTTTTGCTTACGTTAATGTAAAAAAAATAAAGTATTTATTGGATAGTTTCGAAGGTCAAAATATATCAAAGTTACAATATCCGGACGCGCAACAGATATACAAAATCAGAAGCGTCGAATGTTGGTAGTGTGCATTGCATTTCCGTCCTTTTTCACGAAATAACTGCCACAGATTGCGGGAAAGCGAGAGGAAAGATGTTACACATCAAGAAATTAACTAACGGTGTTTGTTTCTCTCAGTTTCTACTTAAGAGAGAGGGAGACAACGCGACAATGCGACTCGAGACATGGCGGTTATCCGTCAAAGGTCAAAATATATTATATATACGAGACCGACGCGACATGACAATTTTGCCATAATTTTACATCAGGGCGCCGTGAGCTGTGAAGCTGTCAGAGCAGACCGCCTGGATACAAAGGCTCCGGAAAAATTACTTTTATAAAGGCGTTGCAAACATCGGACATCGCAAATAAAGGTATTTAATTTGTGAGAGATATGTGTAAACATACAGTACCTACTGACGTAATGCTACACCTAAATTTGGTTTATCATTTTTTTATTCACGTCTATTAAGTGTTGGGATACAATCCCTTGTGACACGTATTATTTGAATAACTAGCTGTAACCCGTCAAAAATGACGCAACATTGGTCCGCGTCTATGCTAAGCCCCGGGTGTATATTTATAGTATCTTTGTGGCGGTCCACGGAGAGGCGGCCGTAGAACGGCCGGTTCGGGTTTGCTGGCACGGGGTTCAAGCCCCGTCTCCGGCCGTTTAATATGGTTCTTTAACCGTGGATTCGAACGAAATTACGGACGTTACACGAAGTTACGGGGACAGATAAACGGACGGACGGAAGGACAGATGGACAGACGATGAAATTATTATATTTGATGCTCTTGCGCGTGAGTATTGAAAAACTTGCAACCGGCATAGCATTTTGACCCCTCTGTATCAACGGAAGTGCTAAAATTAAAAAATATTGTCATAAAAAAAATCTAAATAATATTAATTTTTAACCTAAGCTTAATTTATCTATATCGAGGCAATCTTTTCTAATTTATCTGTGATTATTCTTACGAGTAGTTACGATTATTTAAGACAACTTATAGAAGTCTCATAGAGACGAATCTGTGAAAATGAGAAACGTGTGTGGTCTTATTGTGCGACGGCCCGAGGCTTACAACCTGTATGAGCTCGCTTAAGTCACTCTACACAATGCTACGTTCACCAATTCCATGGTACGAACATCCACACATTATCAAATTTTGAAAGTTCTGTATATGTTCAAATTTGAGAATCTTTCGTTTACTTGAATGGAATATGCTAGAGACATCTGTAGTCTTTTCTCGTGAACAGACCTACATATAAAAATATGGTTAAAATTATATTTATCTTGTATGCATTTGAATATGTTTATCTCGTGTGATTATATCTTATAAGCAATACATCTATGTCTCAACACAAATCCTTGTAAGATAAAACAACGAAAACAATAAAGACGTCTTAAAAAAAACGTAATGATTGATTAATTTAAAAAGTACAAAAAAAGGTTCTAAACTTTAGGCTGCAAATACTTTGGCAGCACTAAGCTACTAAGCTACACTACGTAAGCTGATTAAAGTAATTTAATATTTTCAGTATGATTCCGAGATCCAGAATTATTGTATTCGCGTTAATTGATTCAGCTAGGTAGTGACCATTTTATACCATTTCCCTTTTCATTAACAAATAAATTCTTAAATAATGGGAATAAAACTAAGTGGTAACATTATTATTATTAATAAAAAGAAAACACTTAGTATAAAACCAATATTAATTGAATAATCAACATGCTTCGGACCAATGGATCTTTCATTTGGATACAACGCATACTAAAAATTAAAATTGGAAGTATAGACATTAAGAAAAACAAAAAATGAATATCTACATGGGAATTGAGTAACTAATTAAGAAATGTGAAAACCAATCTTATTTCAAAAAGGATTTAGTGATTTGCAATATTTAATTTGTTATTAACATTGTTTCTGATTTCTAAAATTTCTAATTTATGTAAATGTTATCCTATCTCATTTGTAAGTAAATTTTCTAAACCCTTGTTAATGTGAAAATAGTTTGTTTATAAAATATGTATGATAAGCAATAAATAAATAAATATTCCTAATTTACTAACCATCTTTTGGAAACAAATCATTCTTTGGTTATTATTAACAAAGGCGAAGACAAATAACATAGGATTACAGTTAAATATATTTGAAATTTTAGTTGGACTGTCCAATCGAAGTCTGATTTGAAAGAAAAATAATCTTTTAACAGACTATACGATTTAATTATTTCGATTTCTTGAGTATGAGGTATAATTTTTAAAATATTTTTATATTAATGACAGTGAAATTTTCTTAGTACGCATGTAAAATTAATTCAAATAATCGATGTTTTAATGGTTTTATGGATACTGCAATATAGGAAACGGAACATTTAATTTTTGTCTTTTTAAAACGATATATTTAACAACTTGTCGAAAAATATTAATGTCTGAATAGCACCACTTCTTTTTCAAACTTTATAAAATCAATTTGTAAATAAAATATATGGTCTTTATTAGAAAATATACGAGATTAGTGTACCAAAGATAACTCTATTGCATGAAAACTAAAATAGTGTTTCGGGGTTATAATTTTTTGATGTTATAACAATATATTTGTTCTCATTTTTTAAAGGAAATGCTTCAAGAGTAAATGGATATATCATAATAAAATTGATTGAAAGTCTGTAGCTATGGGTTTTGCAAAATGATTTAATAAGTTTACGTTATATTTAGCAAATCGAGAGCAAATACGAATATCGTGTACTGGGGCCTCTTAAGATGTAGAGTGTGACACATTTATTGTTTCAGAGGTAAGTTTGTAGAACTTCATAATCACATATATGGAAATAAAAACATTTGTTTTTAGTTCTACCTTTTTAATTTTCTGAGACGCGTTTCGCCTTACGAGGGCATTATCAATCTAAATATTACACATTCAACAATTTGTATTTATATTGAAAATATTAGAAAGAGATGCTACATTATTTTAAGGTTTTTGATCAAATCACCAACGCAGAAAAGCATCTGAGACGCCAATTTTTAATCCCTGCATTTGATAAATTATCATTAGCGCTCAAATATATTTATTACTAATAATGCTGTCTGGATTCCCCGCATATGAAAATTATCATTAATACACAAACATAATTTGATACCAAGAATATGACATTTATATCCAGTTGTAAATCTATCCTCATCTTTATGTAAATATTACTTGTCATTAGTGTTTGAACAGAATTGTTTCTTAGAATTATACAGAAAATCCAAAAACCTTAATCAATTCTTAAAATTATGTAACATCTCTTTCTAATAATTTAAATATTAGGTCCTTGCATATGAAATTGGCGTTTAGTATGGGAGGAACATAAAGCCGATTTTTTTTATTATAATATATTTATTTAATCAAAGTATGTACCATTGCTATCTATGCACTTTTGCCATCTCATAGGTAGTTCATCGATCCCTTTACTAAAAAAACCATTCGGACGGGAATCAATAAAATCTTTGAAGGCGGTTTGGACTGCCCCATCGGAGTTGAATTTTTTCCTTTGCAAGAAGTTATCCAAATTTCGAAAAAAATGGTAGTAGTCTATTGGGGCAAGGTCCGGAGAGTACGTGGATGTCTTAGACATTCCAATTGAAGCTCCTCTAATTTGGTAGCCGTCTGTTGTGCAGTGTGTGGTCTAGCGTTATCATGAAGCAGCAGTGGCCTAGAGCGATTAACCAGCCTCGGTTGTTTAGCAGCTAGCTTTCCCATCATGGTTTGCAGTTGCTGACAATAGACATCTGCCGTAATCGTCTGGCTAGATTTAAGAAAGCTGTAGTGAACGACACCAGCACTAGTCCACCAAACGCTCACAAGTAACTTTTTTGGAGTCAATTTTCGCTTGGGGCATGGTTTAGCTGGTTCGGCAGGGTTCAGCCATTGCGATGAGCGCTTCCGATTATCGTACAGGATCCATTTTTCATCACAGTTAATGATTCGATTTAAAATCCCTTCATTATTGTGCCGGTTGAGTAATGCAACGCAGCAGTCAACGCGCGTTTGTTGATTTGCTTCACTCAATTCGTGAGGTACCCACCTTTCAAGTTTTTTCACCTTACCAATTTGCTTCAAGTGGATTAAAACAGTTTTATCACTAACACCGCAGCCTGCAGCTAACTCGGATGTGGTTTGCGATGGATCCGCTTCCACAATAGCCTTCAATTCTTCATTATCAACTTTGGTCTCCGGCCGTCCACGGGGCTTGTTCTGCAGGTCGAAATTTCCAGAACGAAAACGTTGGAACCAAAAACGCACTGTGTTTTCTTTTGCGGCACCGTCGCTATACACATCATTAATCCTTCGAGCCGTTTCTCCAGCACTGGTGCCACGGTGGAACTCGTACTCGTAAATAACGCGATATTTCAAGTTTTTCATTTTGTAAACTGAGTGACGCAAAGAAAAAAACAATTGAGGAAAAAACAAATGAATTATAATTTTCAAAACACAAATACATGAGTAAATAGCTGTATAAATTTGGATTTGGAATTCTTAACCAAAGAGAAGATATTTGAGATCAAATTTGCCAGTACGGCAAAACGCCAATTTCATATGTAAGGACCTAATATAAATACGAGTTGTTGAATGTAAAATATTTAGATTGATAATGCCCTCATAAGGCGAAACGCGTCTTGGAAAATTTAAAAGGTAGAACTAAAAAAGAATAGTTTTCATTTCCATACGTGTGAGTGTGACACATATTCAGCGCGCGAATCAAGCAACACGCAAAGGTCGAAATTAAACGATCTTGACATTTTTATATTATTGTTTATTACATTTAGTTTAACGTTTAAGCGAATAGTCTATTTAAAAAAAAGGTTTTCTATTTATGAATTTTCAACTTCAAAATCCTGCTGTTGGTATATCCCGTGATTTTTCACGGACGTACGGCTAATAGTTATTCAACTTCCGTAATTATATTTATTTTTGTTAATGTCTAGTACTTTCAAATTTAATTTTTTATATACCTTGTGTCCTGATAAATGGACCATTGGTCACAAAACTTGTTGATAACTTAATAAATGGTGTTTTTATAAAAAGTGTTTTCTTTTTAAAATAAATAATAATTTCTTCTCCAAACACAGCAAAATTATTTTGTGGTCACATTATAATTATAATTTATAGAAATAAACTTTGTTTACACAACTTTTTTATTGAAAAAAATCAACATGTTTAATAATTACATTACATTATTTTTATACAGGAAAAACGTGTAGAAATTTTGAAGTTAGAGTTAAGGAAGACTTAAGGTAATTAAATAGCAATAATTATTCTGAATTTGTTAACCATCTTTTGGCTATGGATCATTCTTTTGATATTTATAAGGGTTTACAAATTTTACATACAAATTATACATAATCACATTTTGATAAAATATAAATTTTGGAAATAAGAAAAAGTGTTAATAGTAAGTTGAATATTCTAAATAACCAGGTCATTTTTACAAATAGTTATCTTTTAAATTTATTTTCATGTTAAGTAGGTACTTTATTATTATTCATTTTCCAAATATAACTTTTTAATATTTTGATTATCTATACTCCGATTTTTTAATTTAATTTTGTTAGTATACATTTGTATCCTGACGAAGGGGCCACGAAACATGTTGATTTTTTTCAATAAAAAAGTAGTGTAAACAAAGTTTATTTCTATAAATTATAAATAATAATGTTAACACAAGGTAATTTCGATGTTATTAATTAATGAAGTTATTCTATATCTTTGATGGTTTGAAATGCCGACAGTTACGGAGATACGCGACATCAAAGTTTGCGTATTTAAAAAAAAAAAATTTCAGTAAAACATTGGACTATCACTACAGTAATTAATATGGAATATTGAAAATTTAATCGCTTTGAAACAAGTCAAAAAAAATTATTAAAACCTCGCAGAAATTTGAAATATATTTTGTTTGTAAGGTTTTTGTCATTTTATTTGATTCGTATTAGAGTGAATGAATATTTTATATTCCACATAAGCTATGTACAACAATTTACAGAAAATAAGTAAAAAATTGGAAAAAAATGCAAACTTTGATGTCGCTTATCAACGTAAATGTCGAAATTTCATCCATAGTGTACAGAATATTTTCTAGATATATTATAATATACATCTCATACGGAGGAAGCTATTTTTTATATGGGAAAGTGGTATGGGAGTATTTTTGGGTGTTCGTAGGGCTTATCGTACGGCTGGCTTAAGTGATCACTTTACACAGTGTAACGTTCACCGATTCGATTTCACCCACGGTATACAACCAAATCTATCAAATTTTTGGAAGTTGCATAGGTGTATGTTTAACTTGCAAACCTTATTTCGTATGTGAATTGTATTTTTGCCACCGCCACCCGTTGTGGTTGAAATTTGTCTATAATATAATATTTTCTATTCTATAAGAGACAGCCTGTACATATATTATATGTGGGGTATAAAGGCAAAGGCAGCAATATCCAAAAAAAAAAAAAATGCAATCATAGAGGATTATTTACATTCATTAAGAGTTCGAGATTTTATAGGAAATATGCAGAGATGTGACAAGTATTTGAAATACAGATACAAGATGCAAAATACGTATTTTCATCTTGTATCTGAAATACTTTTTTGAACATGTATCTTGTATTTAGATACATTCTTTTTGGTATCTTAGTATTTTGTCAATACTAAGATTGCTAAGATGCTTTTTTCCAATGATGTACATATAATGAGACCTCATCTAAGAAAAATGGGCCACAAAATGTTTGTAGAAATATTTTTACTTAAGTCTCAATTAAAACCTTAAAAATATAATATTTTATCTTGCCACATTTGCGCGATCAACGCGATTTATTCGTAAATAATTTAAGTAAAAAAATAAACTTACATTCAATACAATGTGTTTTCTTTAAAAAATATTTGGAAGATACGTATTTTGTATCTAGTATTTCAGATACCATTCCAGAAAGTTATTTGTATCTGGTATCTGAAATACTCGATTTTAAAGTATCTTGCATTTTGTATTCCAGATACTTTGTATAGGGTGTCTTCTATATCACTGGAAACATGGTTTCGGAAGGGATAGACACATTAAATCTAGAATTCGGTACATTTTAAATTAGTAATCTTCGATGACTGTATTCAAAACATTTTTAAAATTATTTTGATATTGCTGCCTTTGCTTTTATACCCCACAAATTACATCGAATGTTAAAGATCTAGGTGTTAGATTTGTAAGCAACCTAACATTTCACGATCACATAGAGACGTTCAGTAGTACTGCAAGGGTTTTCGAGAAAACCCGCGTACTGAGAACTCTTTACAACTCCTTTGTGCGAAGTAGACTCGAGAGTGGCTCGATGATCTGGGGGCCACATTAGAGCAAGTACTCTCTTATGGTGGAGAAAGTCCAAAAGAAGTTTCTGAGATATCTCTACATGAGAGAGTACGGGCATTATCCTGGGCTCTACCCAACCGAGTTTTTCCAGGGTATGCTTGGCTACAATAGTCTAGAGACTAGAAGTATATTTGATTACACATTTTTATCTATTGTTCCGCGGTATGATCGATAATCCTGAAATTATGCAGAGCATTGGTTGCATGTTCCTGATAATTACATCGTCAGCATAGATTGTTTCACATTCCAATATACAGGACCAACCTGCCGATGGTTATGCCTGTTGGAAGAGCCACAGCTATGCTGAAGAAAATCGCTTTGGGTATTGATATATTCCATGTGTCTGAGGGGGTTTTCCGAAGCGGGATTCTCCTACACCTTTGATACGAATGAATTTGATATTTTGTTGTTTGTATATTTTCTCACTTTTTAAATATTAATGATATTTACGAATTAAACATATGCTTGCAATGTAAATGTTGTGTTATAAATAAATAAATTGAAATTGAAATTAATATCTAAACTAGGATAAAAGTGCATTTAAAATCAACAACAACACGGTTCGCGCCAGCGTCCGCGTTTATTTTTGTTTCGCTTTCTAATTTAGGACACAGTCAGACGTCGCAGAGACGGGACGACCCGGGTTCCGCGCCACCAGGGTACCTGATCAGAGACCACGACGGCGGCCCATGGCGGGGACACGGGACCTGGCGAGGAGGTCGCGCGGCGAGCACTGAGCGGCGAGCGCCGGTGTCGGCCTGATTGGTCGCTCGTTATGTCAGACGCGGTTGGCGGCAAAAATAGAATGCGGCGGTGCCGGATCGCGGGCCATAGACAACGCGGCGCCGCCGCCATAGACGAGGAAAAACTCGGCGGGAAACGGTTTTGAAAATTTTCAGCGGAGGATTAGGCCGGCCGCACTTTGGCGGAATTCGATCGATGCGTGCGGCTAGAATTCGCAGCGGGCCTCGCTCTACACAAGCTAATATATAGCTAATGATTTTGGTTTTGGAAAGCGTTGAATGTATAAGGCCGGCCGCACTCAGGATACGAATTATCACGTACGTATTCGTACGACTATTTTCGTACGTCTTGGAGCGCGCGCATTGATTGCGTCTTGCGTTGTCACGATCAGTCACTTTGACATTTCTCCAATGACGTTTGTGCCAAACGAATAATCTGTATCTTCTGGAAAACTGGCAGACTTAAATAATGACAAATTTCGTGACTATCTGTCTAATAGATTCACAAATGCTGAGGAAAATCGAAGTGCAACGAAAGCTCATAACATCGGAGAAATATTTAAAAGTTTTTTGTTCGATGTACATAATTGTACCTCACCTTAATTTAACCAAATTATTTAACTTACAGGTATTTTTTAGTTCTTTAGAAATAATAGAGAATCATCCGCCATGATCTGCGCTGATGGTCACGTAATTGAATCACTTTGGTCCCGCAAACATTTGTGGTCATGTACCAAATTGGCAAATTTTTCAATATCCGTCGTACGAAATCGCAAAAATTTCCCAACAAATCCGGATCGTGTCGGACGTCGTATCTATACGTACGTACACGCACTACTAAATCGTGCGTAGTGTGCCATGTTCAATACTACTTCGAAGGACAGGAATGTACTTGCGTATTCGTACGTATACGTACTACTCAATTTCGTACGAAAACGCATCCAGTGTGCGGCCGGCGTCAGGTGGTTGGTATCGTGTACCGCAACCAGATATCAAAGTCGGTAAAGTTGATCAAAATACTGTGATATTATATTATGCTTGCCTCAAGCTGAACTCCCTGTTGGGAGTGTCGTTTAAATCCAAAAAACCCACATATCCACTGTCCCTTCCACCAGATCATTCTCTCCAACTTCTTGTGTGACGGCTCCACTGTCGTATGCTTTGTGTATCACTACTCTGCTTCTTTTCTAACCTGTTTTTATATCTTAAATTTCTTTTCTTGGATAATTTATGATACTATTTTGTTGCTATTTTTGCTTATGAATTTAACCTGTTTTCTTCCTCGCTTATACTGTTTTATGTTACTATTTTGCTATCTTCTTTTTATTTTGATTTTGTATTTAACCTGATTTTATTTCTATTTTTCTTTGCTTTTGTTTTTCTACTTCTGATTTTTATGCCGCTGCACAAATCTATTTCTTTTATATGCTTTTAATTTTCTTGTATTTGTATTTGATTTAATAAAGAAAGTTCTTGGTGGAGGGGACAACGAATGGGTTTTTTGCTGCCAGAACCTTGCGGCGTTCGCTCTATACACGGGCGCCGCACGGGGATGGCTTTAAATAAGAAAAATGTCAACCTGGCGACGCAAGAGTAGGGCCGATATGGGAGCCGTCGGCTCATAGAATGGCCCTGGGAAAGTGGTGGGTCCCCATTCATTCGTTGCCTCAAGCTGAGGCTGGAGAACAGTACCAACCAGAGCCTCCAAATGTTTGTGATTCCAACTGTTCGAATATCGAATAGTTAATGATAATATATTCGAATATATAAGTAAAATTTTTAAGAATGGAATAATTTACTTCGGATGATAAATATAGATAAATACATTCTATATATTTAAAAAAAACAATAATTGTAGAGAAACTTTCTATTTTAATTTTTTTAAATACATGTTATAAAAAAACAACAAAAAATATATTGAAAAATAATGTTGAATTTAAAAATACAAATTAAAAAAAAAACAATTTTGTAAATATACGTATATAAAAACAATAAAAAAATAGATACACACTAGTCAGTATTCTCTCGATAACTGACAAAATTTTAGATATGTTTATATTACTTCATATATCACACCCCACGTGCAAGTTTTTTTTATAATTATTTTGTATATAACTTCCAGTTTGTCGGCTCAAGTATTTATGAAAACTTATTACAAAATAATGATTGAAAGCCGACTCCATCGTTGACAAAACAAAGTGTGTTAACAGTAAGTGCTAATTGTCATAAAACAATAAAGCAAAGGACTTAAAAAAATGTCTGACAACTTACGGCGTTTACATATTTGATGTCCGTCACCGAGAAAAAATCGTATACCTGAAAATGCTTGAATATGACTTCCAGAGTTCGTAAACTTTTGTTTGGTTAAGAAAATATTAAAAATCTTATAATATAAATATGAGCGAATATTTTTTTAAGTATTCGAATAACGAATACTTGAAAAAGCGGCTGTCATAGAGGTCTGGATCCGTAATGAAGGAGTGATATCGGATGCAGAACGGCTACAGATATGCGATTCCAAGACCGTAACGAGCGGTAGTGTAGCAAGACATGAAGTACTCCGTACTATTACTATTATTGTACAATTCTTATTGATATTGATTATTGATTTAAGAACTTTGAATATGGTTATATATTTATGTGTATATTCATTGTCGAAGTATATAATAGCTGTTCATTTTCTTTTCTTCTTTTTTCTTTATTGTTTTAATTCTTTTTCTTTTTCTTCATTTTTCTCCTTTTCATATTTTCTCTTCACGTGCCTCAATATAACCTATATGTAATTTGTAATCTGTATGGCGGACAACCTGATTACGCTGGAATAAACACATTATTATTATTAATATACAGGTTGTAACAGAGCTAGTCCACAATACTTTACAGGTGGATTCCTGCCTTGATTATGAGTCGAAAATGTTCCAGCAACCATGACCTAACACCGAAAGTTATGGAATTATGCAATATCGCTTCAATAAAGGGAATGAATTTTCATATTAGATGTTAGTTACTTATAGAAAGACCAACGTTTTGCCAAAAATAAGTCAGAAATATTGAAAAAAAAGCAAATTTTGAAATTGCATATCTCCATAACTGATATTAGGTCATTGTTGCTTGAACATTTTTTCCTGATTATCAAGGCAAGAATCCACTTATTAAGTTTTTGATACTAGCTATGAGACACCTGTATATTATAGATGTCTCACAGAGACGAAGCTATACATTTTTTGGGAAAGTAGGTATGGAAGTATTTGTAGGGCTTGCGACCTATTGTACTGCTGGCTTAAGTGATCTCTTTACACAATGCAATTGTAATATTCGCGGATGCCGGTGCGTAACCAGTATATATGAATATAAATTCTCGTGGAAACTTTGGGGGATCGAAATCCAGAGGGATCAAAGTGTAAGGGATCAAATGCCAGAGGGATCAACTATCCAGGGATCAAAGTGTAAGGGAACAAATGCCAGAGGGATCAACTATCCAGGGATCAAAGTGTAAGGGATCAAATGACAGAGGGATCAACTATCCAGGGATCAAAGTGTAAGGGATCAAATGCCAGAGGGATCAACTATCCAGGGATCAAAGTGTAAGGGATCAAATGCCAGAGGGATCAACTATCCAGGGATCAACTATCCTGGGATCAAGCGACGGAGACGAAGTGTCGGAAGACCAACAGGCATCAGCGGCGCTCGTAATGATGCACATATAAGCACCGCACAGATTTGGGCGCGGAGCTAACTGCTCTTGGCCGCCTATTGTATTTTGTTCGTGGGGCAGTGAGATCAAACGGCGTCTATCAACGCTTGCTACTAAATCTCCGTGTGCCAGCAGTAACAGACTAAAGGCGAAAGAACACGCACGGGACTTCTGTATCCAGCCTCAGGGATAAAGTTGAATTTTCCCGACAAATTAATCATATCCGGAAGCTTATTAAACTAAGTGACCCTAGTGCAGGGGTCGGAGTCAGCGGCTCGGGGCCGCGTGCGGCTCTTTGCAGGGACACTTGCGACTCTTCAGTTCAGTTCAGTGACGCTGAAGTTCAGAAGCTCAGAACTTCAGCGTCAAAAAAAAGTAACCCATAAAAACCAAGTTTTTATTATACTCCTTTTCTTTGTGAAATATAACAACAATTAAACACGAATTAAAACATATAAATAACATAACACTAAACTTACAGGAATTTAATATATTTCTAAAATGTCAGATGTTTTGAGCTTTGATAAGACACTTCATGCTTTGTGTAGTGAAGTACCTATTATGTATATCGACGGAGTAATTCAAATTTAGAAAATATTCCGCGACGTTATCGGGCCGCCGGCGCCGTTGGTAGTAATCAAACTTTTATAATGATTCCAATTTGAAAAAACCATTAAAATTTCTAAATATCCAAAATTATACTATAATTATTATTATTTTTTATAGAAAATTTGACAGATCTTCTTGATCGTCGCCACGAGTCTGCTTGCGAAGTTCAGCTCGATTGGATCACGGGAAAAGGTCAAAAATCGATCCAAAGATTTTGTTGACGGCAAGCAAGCAGACGCCACGAGTTAATATAAAGGGAGTAAAAATAAGAAGCTGTTTGCCAGATATGGTAAAGTTATCAAAAGCGATGCATGGAAGCCGTTCTTGTTAAATTTTCAAGTAAAACATATCGAACCATTTTTCCACTAAAAATCCGTATCCATATAAATATGTATATTACATATACGCGGCTCTCGGATACCTTTGTTATCCCGTATCCTCGACAATTTGGCTCTTCGCACTTGTCAAACTACCGACCCCGGCTCTAGTGTATTTAATCAAAGACATCGGTCTCGTTTAGTCCTCGCCGTAAGCTCAAAACCACCCTTCAACACAACCCTTTAAACGCTACCCCGAGTTTGAAAATATAAATTCTCCTCCCTGCGGTTTCCACGCGCGGCAGGGATGAACTTTAAATGTTAAACAGCCCCCCTGGGTGGGGGCAAAGGACATGGATGAGTCAATGAGCTTAAAATAGGTTCGGTGGTACAGAAAATTATAGGTAGAAGCAAGCAAACAGGCGCGGCTGTGTCAATTAGCCTATAACAAAGTTATGTTATGTTAATTCATACAGCGCCATTTTTGCGTAAGAGACGCTTCAAGGGTGCTTTACAGGTGCAACATCCTGAAAAATGAGTTTTTAGGCTCTTCTTGAAGAGTTCCTGGTTCTCCGTAGATCGCTACACTGGAGGCAGCTGATTCCACATAGCTGGGCCCGCAAAGCTG
The DNA here is from genome assembly GCA_016648135.1 of Agrypnia vestita. Taxonomy (NCBI): domain Eukaryota; kingdom Metazoa; phylum Arthropoda; class Insecta; order Trichoptera; family Phryganeidae; genus Agrypnia; species Agrypnia vestita. Next base: position 261,964 of record JADDOH010001798.1, read on the forward strand.
AAAGCACGTTCCGCAAACTTGGTGGCTCCAGGCCTCCTTGGTACTGCCAGCCTGCAGAGTGCCTCCGATTTAGCTGGCCGCAGTGTGAGCCGTCTTCCAGTGATATTGTCTGGGATACAGAGGTCGATCAAATATTACGGTGCTTTTCTTTGGAGACTTTTGTACACCATCAGAGAGAGAGTTCCCGAGAGAATGTCAAAAATACCATAACCTTGGAAAATTAAATCTTTTATTGTTATTTCATTTGAAACTTCAACTTGCCATGAGGCCCAATTGCAGAAGCGCAACACACAGAGGATCTGCAACTTCTGCTGAATCAAGTAGTGAAGACATGTGAGAAATTTGGGTTAGAACTTAATACAAACAAAACAAAATACATGCTCATAAGCAAAAATAACGCAGTTGACTTGAATGAAAATCTTTATATAGCTGGAACGAAACTAGAGAAGGTACAAAGTATTGTATACTTGGGCTGCAACTTAAATGAAAGATGGGATCCTTCGGTTGAAATCAAATGCTGGATAGAGCAAGCTCGTGCAACCTTTATCCGCATGAAAAAGATGTTCTGCAGTCATGACCTCAACCTAGGATTACGAATTCGAATGGTCAGATGCTACGTGTTTTCAGTATTATTTTATGGAATGGAAGCGTGGACGCTTACCGAAGAACTGATAAGGCGACTTGAGGCATTCGAGATGTGGATCTACAGAAGAATTCTCAAAATAAGCTGGATGGACAGAGTTACGAATGAAGATGTTATGGCTCGGGTGAATAAAGAAAAAGAAGTTATTAAAACAATAAAAATCCGAAAACTTCAATATCTAGGACATGTGATGAGACATCCAGAGAAATACGAGATTGTACGAGAAATACGAGAAGTAAGAGATGCATCTCATAATGCAGGGAAAGATTGCCGGAAGTCGGGGCCCTGGAAAAAGGAGGACTTCATGGCTGAAAAACTTGAAACAGTGGTTTGGCCAGTCTACTGTGGAGCTGTTCCGAGCCGCAGTAAACAAAGTCCGCATAGCCAACATGATAGCCAACGTTCGGTAAACGGACAGGGCACGAGAAGAAGAAGAAGAACACATAGATGTATTGTGACCTCTGTGTGAAAGCCTAGGTAGGCTGTTGGGGTCAGCTCTTCTCGTTCTCAGGCTGTATCTTCTTCGGTTCTGGGTATCTCTTTCATCCAGGCCGTTTCTCTGTAGGATTTTGTAGCACCGAGTCGTCCAGGAGTTCTCTGGTCTTCCTCTGGATGGCTGTCGATGATGCGCCACAGACATTGGCTGCTCCACCGTGTGGGCTGGTGGTCTCCGGCTTACGTGTTCGTACCACCCGTCACACAAGATTACTACTGTTACGGGTCTAAATTTCATGAGAAGCCAGCCGCTGAGGTTACATAAATAAAATAATAATTGAATAAATGAACATAACAATCGACATAATATGAATTGATCGGCGGAATTATGACGATCATTGTCACCCCCTGACTTTTGATTTTTGTTATCCTCGTTAGGTTTCTGTGTCCCGCCTTCTTAGGTTTCTGTACCCGCAAAATTTAAACGAAATAGTCTGAGAAGTGTTCCTACCTTTTAAGTGGTCCGGAGTGTCTCCAGCTCCTCGCATGATGTCCGTGAGGTAGTGCTCCAGCGACCTCATGCTGTCCATGGGGCCTCGCTCCTGGAAGACACCAAAAAGAACCATCAGCATTTTGACCCGACCAGTTTACCGTACAAATCATTATGCAGCTGTGCCTGTTGACGACAAACGGAGTACTTTCGTTGCATTATCTCAAATTCTCTATTGATCTGTAATCCGCGAATATCTCTTTAGTTGTCGGTTCTTGCGGCTGGTTTGTTTTGCGCGTCCTCGCGTTCAGATATTCATTTTTTGTAAGCAGGATTTCTTACAGCCCGTGATGTTTGTATACAGGATTATTTGGTTATTAAAACATTTAATAACCTCGCAGGATTATATTCTTGTCATGATTATGAGTCGAAAATATTCGAGCAACCATGAATTTATATCATTAGTTATGGAGTTACGCAGTATCAAAATGCAATTTTTTTTCAATATTTTGACTTATTTTTTAAAAAACGTTAAACTATCATTACAGTAACTCATAACTTTTACGAAGAATTCATTCGTTTCAATAGAAGTTAAATAATATGATAAAAACGCTGCAGAAATTCCAATTGGAATTCGAAGGGTATTAAAGGGAATGAATTTTCCTTATTCGATTTAAGTTACTGTAATGATAGTCCAACGTTTTTACAAAAAATAAGTAAGAAATATTGAAAAAATATTCAAAATCTGATGTCGCTAATTTCCATAAGTATTGATACGAGGTCATGGTTGCCTGTACGTTTACGACTTATAATATAGTCCTGAGAGGCAGGAATATAGTTCTGAGACGTTATTAATGTTTTCCAAATAACCCTGTATATTAGTGGTACACGGCCGTATTCTGAACTAAGAAATATTGCTGTTCCTGTATCTTGACAGTTCTTGTATAACACTGTGATGCCTCCAACTTTGATGTTTTCAGTTTGACAGGTTTGAAATTAACGAATTCAATCAATCAGAAAGCTCTAAAATGTTAACTAACCTTAATTCCGTAAATCAATTGTAGATTTTCTCATTAGCGACATCTGTGGGGATTTAGGGGAATGAAAATGGCTTTGTACAGGCCGCATGGAAAAGGCGCTTACAACTCATATATGAAAGCTTCACGCAATTTGAACATATATACAACTTCCAAAAAAAATAAATTAATAAGCATGGTATATTCTATCATGGGTGGAAATGGCGAATGTTACAATTGTGTAAAGTGATCACTTAAGCCAACCATAAAAAGACAGGTCATAAGTCCTGTTACACCCAAATGACTTCTATACCTACTTTCCCATAATTAATACAGTTTCGTCTCTGTGAGATATCTATAATATACATTAAACCTTAAGTTATTCACAATTATGAATAATGAGCTTTTTGATTGATTGACTTCATTAATTTCAAACCTGTCAAACTTGAAACATCAAAATTGGCGGCATTATAATGTCGTACAATAATTGCTTATTTAAGAATACTTCCGATAATTAGATGACCATGAAAAGCTTCATTCATATCTTGCGTCGCGAGCATTTTACTCGTGTGGTTAGATATTAATTAAATGTTGTCTTGGCGTATCTTCTCTGACACGCGTGTCATGGGCTAGCCTTCAATGTCCTAAGACAAACTAGTCTGGACGTAAGTAGAAATGTTAGGACAACTGAAGACCCTATGGCAAGAAGTTGTTAACTAACATTCAAGTCATTTTGAGATAATTAGATATTTGCATTTCTCCTTTGAAATATATGTTTTACTGCTGATTCAAGAATAATTTTTATTGATTTATGTCACTAAAATATCAAAAAAGTATTATAAAAGTAAAAAAAGATGCATTAATGCACAAAAAATAAAAATATACTAATTTTCCCTAAAAGAATGTAATTAACGACGATTCTTTCGCCTCTGGAACTCATTTTTAATAGAATAACACCTTTTTAAAATTGGTAAAACACGAACATCAAACAACCTTTCAAATGCTATCCGTTTTTACCATCCATTATTCAAAATTACAAAATACCTGGCATGTTAATTAATAATACAAAACATGGTATGTACCATTTAAAATTATTGAAAAATAATATATAAGTACATATTATAATAGTCTTCAAATAAAAACAAATATCATGTTCTTCCCATTAGTAATTGATTTGATTTTTATGAAAAAGTGTAGTTAACATGTTAATCCCTATGATTTGAATATGTTCTAATTATTTTTAAGTTCTGAACTTATTTCCAATGGAAAGAGCGTACATTATTTAGTTTAGAGGGCTTATTGACTCATTTTTGACAAAAATGTTAGTTAACAACTTTTTGCCATGGGGTCTTCAACTGTCAAATTTAATGTCATCACATTAAAATTGACGATGTGTACCTACAACAGCGGTCAAGGCATACGATCGAGGGTAGGAAGCCAAAAGGGCGTAGGTGATTATTTCCAACTTTACAGGAGAGCAAAAGAATATTCCAGTAATCTGATATTGTCAATGTTTCTTTTATTGATGTGTAACATCTTTCTTCTCGCTTTCCTGCAATCGGTGGCAGTGATTTCGTGAAAAAGGACGGAAATGCGTAACAGGAAATTAGACGCGCGCAATTTCATTTAAACAATGAACGCGCACGGAGCACGCGCGACGGATCAAATTAACGTTTATAAATAAATCAATGTCCAGCAAGTGTCATCGCAGCGAAGACGCAAACTACCAGCCAATCCTTCTGATTTTGTATATATGTTACGCGTCTGGTGTCAAGCGTGTGGATGTTGTAACTTTGATACATTTTGGCTTATATCTTCGAAACTATCCAATAAATATTTAATTTTTTTACATTAATGTAAAAAATAACTAGCCTCAATGATTTACATTCTCAAATTTTATGTAATTTAAGTGATTATTTTCAAATATTTATTCAAAATTTTCATACAACACGTATGGAGGCACACTACCGCCATTCATGGAAATAAATAAAAACATGTAATTGACCAAACACATTTCTAAATAAAATACGGTACCTACCTAGTGCGGCAAAATTCAATAATATGCATACATTTTCTTACTTATTTGTATTTAATAATTAATAAATATTTGTTTAAATGCTTTGTTTGCATTTAAACTAAATTTCACAACAAAACACATCACACGCGACTAGTGTAAGGCTCGCTTGTCTCTTTATTAAACGATTTCCGCATTTCTTTATCAAAACATATCCAAAACACATATTAATCCCAAACAATATGTACAACCAATCAGAAGAGACCCGACTTTACGTGCATATGTGTCGAGTAGGGATGGGCGTTGAATGGACGGACTAGTTGAAATCAACCGTTGACGTTGCGTCGACGCGTCGACGGTTTACGTTTATCGCATGGACTAGTTGAATTCGTAGACGGTGGACGGCGGACGCCGTGAACGGTGGACGATTCGAGATTCAACTTCGTGCAAAGCAACGAGCGAGAGCAAGACAAAACGTCTCCGTTTATTTCTCTCTCGTCTCTCGTTGTCGACTTGAATTCCCAATTTTGCGCTGTATAAAAAAAAACAATTCTGTTTAATTTTTTTTTTTTGAACTAATATTTTACTGCTTACACCTGACATTGCTGTGTATACCTACTTCTTTCTTTATTATATATAGAAAGAAGTATATAAAACAATATGTAAACAAATAAATAATAAAATATTTCTTTTTACTTATAAGCACAAGTAGCGGTTTTACTTTCCCCGAAACTATATTCCTTCGAACTTCTTTAAATTTTAAAAATTAACGTCATAAAAATAGCCAACGGTTGAGCCGTCGAGAAGCGTCGCGTCGAACCTTAGACAGTTGACCATCGTCCCGATGTTTAGATAGAACGTCCGCGACATCGTCAACTAGTTGACGAATTCAACTAGTTGATCGTCTCGTCGATGGATGGACGTGGACGGTCTCGTTTCGTCGACGGTAAATACGTCGACGACCCATCCCTAGTGTCGAGTATCGCTGTCGAATCGGACATAGGCCGGTTCTACAATGTGCGATACATGTCCGCGGTACTGACTCTTATCTCTGAGACTATTCAGTCTCGAACAGTGGACACGGGGAAAAACGTAGCACTAAATAAAAGGCACATTGAAAGAGAAAGTGTATCGCCGCACATTCATTGAACTGGCAAACTGAATTGTGTGCAGTGGGAATTAGCAGAGTGGAGCGCGGTCCAGTGGACTAAAGCCATGTATTCACTAGGGGACAAATCGCGAAACATTCCGCTCGGCATGTCGCATCAACATCTACGCTCATGTTTCGGGGACAATGACGCGGTCATTTGACGTGTACACACCGGGACTCGCATATCTTGTCGCGGAAATGTCACCCGATGATTTTACGATGACAGCTGCGGTATCTCATTTGGCGAAAACGGGGTTCCGCGCAATTCGAAATGTTTTTTTGGGTCGCAATTTCAAATTAACGAGGTTTTACTGTAGTAAATTGAATATTATTAAAAACAAGGTCGTTTTTGCAAATAATTATTGTTTTCCAGACGTCGCGGAAATATATCGCCCTATGAGATTATGATGATAGCCGCGTATCTGTTTATGTTAATGAGTTTATCGAAAAGTAAGAGGAGAAAAAAAAGGAGAATGCGAAATTATTAACTGCAAAGAGAAAGAAGGACGGACATTCTATGCGATATTCGATCGATACAGCTCGATGAGTTCGAGAACGATTTCGTTTCCCCGCATTGTCATCTTGACAGATACAGCGCATGCGTATTCACTTGTAAACATAGCACGTGGTACTGACGCTCCGCGGAATGTTGCAGTGAGTACGCTCGGGTACCGTGCGCATGGCAACGTTGCCACGGCACGTAGAAATGCCGCGCTATGTTGTGCGCGACGTCGCGGAACAGTGCACGACGTTGCAACGTCACGTAGACTCTATGCCGCGCGTGCTGTTGAGGGACAGTTTGTCCCCTAGTGAATACATGGCTTAACTGTTAACTACCGGCTGCCGAACCGCGGGTCGCGAGTTCACTCCGGTCCAGGGTTGCCAACCGTACTCTAAAATAGAGTATTGTACCTACTCTATATCATGTAGGCGTACTCTACAATCTATAACACTAATAGTCATCATCATCACTCTTGGCTCTGCAGCTCCAGGTGGGTCTTGGCCTCCTCAAGAGTCTTCCTCCACTCATCTCGGTCTAGTGCATCCAAATTAGGCGTGGTGTAAGACAAGGATGCATCTTATCACCGCTGCTATTTAATCTGCACTCCCGAGTCAATATTTCAGGAAGCCCTAGACGATACCGCTCTAGGAATATTGGTTAATGGAAAACCATTAAATAATATTAGAATAACCATCACAAACGAACCAATAGAGAGAGTCACGCAACACAAGTACACAAGTACAAGGTGCACGGGTGAGCGAGAACTGGGATCCATCTCAAGAAGGAAAAGCACGAATAGGGATGGCAAGAAGAGCGTTTCTCAGAATGAGACCGTTATTTTCTAACCGGGACCTAAGCCTGCAATTTAGGTTATATGTTATATTTTCGGTTCGGTGTTATATTTTTGCCATTGTCTTATACATGGACACTTGACCAAGAACTAATCCGCAAATCGAGGATTTTGAAATGTGGATCCATAGACGCGTATTGAAAGTTTCCCGGTTGGATAGGGTGACGAATGATGAAGCGGAGGACATCGAATGGAAAAAGAACGAGAAGCGCTGCGAACTATCAAGATAAGAAAGCTGGAGTATCTCGGACATGTTATGAGAGGACCAAAGTATAGTCTACACTGACTCATCATCCAGGGGGAAATAAATGGTAAAAGAAGCGTAGGAAGACGCCGCATGTCATGGCTACGTACCTTGAGGGACTGGTATAAGTGTAACTGAGTTGTTCTGAGAATTATCTTCGACCTTCGATAGGGATGGCACCATAAGAAGAAGATTGGATAATTTCGGAACGTTAAAAATGAAGAATTGCATAAACACTACACTGCCTTCAAAAGCTTAAAGGCAGCTTGCTAGCTATTGATAATGACTTAAAACTATTTTACATAACGACATAATGGATTTATTAAACTATACTGTAATTAATTCAAGTATACTATCTTATTGCTTATAATTAATAGTTTTTGTGAAAATTTTAAAATCAATATGACGTTTTTCACACTAAAATAAATTTCATATTGCTTTATGTCAAATTTTTCACATTTTTATAATAAAATTGCCTCACACTTAAGTAATTTTATGATTTTTTGCAAATAGCTGCCTTAGAGGGCGGTAAAGGCAGTATAATAAATAATCAGTTAAATTTCATGAATAACCCATTATTTGATGTATTCTCCATTTTAATTAATTCGTAAAGTTACTCCAAGTTTTTGATGGAAAAGAATTAATATTTCATTCTAATCAAAAAGTTAACCCTATTTAAAATATTCAAAAATAAATAAAGTAATTTTGATTTTAGATTTAAAACATCTTAGTGTCTTGTTAGAAAGAGAATAAAAATTACGCAATACACTTTTAGTGATAAAGCAACTAAGACTAATGTTTTTATGATAAAGAAATAATAAGGAATGTAATTATAAATAATGCTCTGAACATAATTAAGAGTGTTGCAAATCAACAAATAGGAACAATTTACGAATGAGTTTGTGTACTTGGGAAGTATGTTCGATAGAAGAGGGAATGTTGAGAAAGATATAGAGAGGAGAGTGACTGCCGGGAATAGGGTGAACAGTGCTTTGAATGCAATAATTTCTAATAGAAATATGTCTACCGAGGCAAAACTGGCGGTACATAATGGAGTTCTGGTACCGACACTAATGTATGGAAGTGAAGCCTGGAGCTGGCAGAAGAGGAACGAAAGTAGATTGAATGCAGTGGAGATGAGGTCCCTTAGACGTATGTGTGGTAAATCCATGTATGATAGAGTAAAGAATGAAGATATTAGGAATGAATGTAAAGCTGATCTTAGCATAATTAATAGAATTAAAATAGGGTCGCTCAGGTGGTTTGGGCATGTTGAGCGAATGAATGAGGAAAGAATGGTAAGAAAGATATATGATGCAAGTGTTGACGGCGCCAGAAAAAGAGGGCGACCACGGAAGACGTGGCATGACCAGATTAACCAGATACTGGAAGATGGTCCTGTTAGAAGTCTGAACAACCGTCGAGCTTGCATGCGAAGATGTATGAATGTAGACGAAGCGAAAGTTGTATGTCAGGACAGAAGAGTATGGCGCTCTATCCTCTCTGCCTACCCCCTCGGGGAAACGGCGTGATGGTAAGTAAGTAAGTAAGTAAGTAAGTACGAATGCGTGGAAGATTTAAAAGACATTCAACGATGTCGGTTGTAATGTTTCTACTAGTAGTCGTTCTCTGTGGAACATAATTTTGTCTATACTGAGCGTGTATTACACGCTCAAGCGACCGTCAACCAAATATTTATCGAATATTTCGCTTTTCAACTGAGCCCGTGTCATAAAGAATACATCCGTGTTACCGTCTCGTTACAGTGATCGATCGTTCTGGGTACAGTTGCCGGCAAACTTCATGAAATTCTTTGGCCAAGTGGGGGAATGCGCAGAAGACGAAATTTGGGTCTCGTTGGTGGAAAGGTAGATGCGCAAACGTCCCCCCACTACGCCGCAGAATTTCAAGATGTTTGCCGGCTACTGTAGAGGAGGGAAATAGTCTAGATTGGTGTTGCAGATCTTAGTGCTACCGAGGCTTGGATATCTCAGTAACTAGACGGGATGTTTATATGTATTTATTACCGTATTCAGGAGGTGTCTAGTAGGTTGTTAACTATTTTAAAGTGTCATTAGAACTATAAACTTATAGAATTATGACTTTCAAAGCTTGTGCTATATCTTGGTAGTCTACATTATTACTTTTTTTGTTTTTAAATTTCTATTATATTATGTTTTTCTTATGCTTCTGCTATTTATATATTTGCTTTTTACTTTATATTATATTTATCTTTATATATTTGTATCTGTATTTTAAGTATTTTCTTTCCTCTTTATGTCATTTTTTTTTCTTCTTTAAGCTATATATTCTGTTAATGTACACTTTACCTGTCTGTTGTAAAAGCCCTATAGGGCGTTAATAAATAAATTAATAAATCGCTTTTGACGGCCTAATTTTTAGATGAATACGACTGTAATGTTTTTGTCTTTTTTCTAAAGAGATTAGATGTAAGTTTTCAGGTCTCTTGTCGTATGTATCAACCGAATCACTTAGATGTATGCATTAATTAAAGATAAATATGTGGTGGTCCAGAGCGGTCGCGTCTCTAGCCGCACGCATCGAGCGATCCACCAATCAGGGGCTTGGTCCAGCTAACACGGTCCAGGCCGTCTGTAGGTACAACCGCTCTGTCACTCAACACCACATCTGTATATTGATCCAATAAATATCATAGTTAACCGTGAGCATCATTTGCGCCCTGCATCCACTCATCCTGCCTCTGCTGGTTCATCTCGCACATACCAAACACTCAACACTCACACAATATACGTTACGTGCCGACACGAAAATATGCTTTTGGATGGGTGGGCATCGTTCCCCCAGACACCAACACACCAACTAGGCAAAAATGAATATGTATGTAAAAACAAGAGACAACTAAACGCACTTTTGTGATTTTACAAAAAAACACACAAAAAATAAAAATAATTTAAAAAACAGTGTTTTTAAAGCATAAATTGCACGTAAACAAACTAACAGATTTTGCAACAATTGTAATAAATCTAAGATAAACGTTAACTTTGTAATATCATTGAATAAAAAAGACATCTCACACGCCGTTCAGTCATAAAAGGCCCACAAAGTGGAGCAATTTTCTTCATTTTTAAAACATCGAAGGTTTGGTAATTTATTAATCAATCATTTAATTTAGTTTAGAACAAGATATTCGTATTTAACATATACGTAACCTGATGAATAAATTTTAAAATGAGATATTTCTCTACAAAAATGTGACAAAAAACGCAAGAGAAGATATGAGAAAAAAATGTGAAATTTGCTCACTCTGCTGGACGATCGCCTTAAGTACTCTCTTATGGTCGAGGAAGTTCAAAAGAAGTTTCGAAAATATTTCTACGTAAGAGAATACGGGCATTATCCTTGCCAACTAATTACCTTAGACAGCGTCAGCTTAGATTGTTTCACATTCCGATATACAGGACGCACCTGCCGATGGTTATGCCTGTTGGAAGAGCCACAGCTATGCTGAACAATTTCATCTTTTACATATCTCTAATACGGTTTTCTGAATCATTTTATTTTCTGCTTACTAATTACGTCTCTTCTATAATCTATTTTATTCTTAACACGCCTTTTAACTTGTACAAAAGCGAATGAATTTTTCATAATCGACATGAGTTACTGTAATGATAGTACATCTTTTTGCAAAAAATAAGTAAGAAATATTGGGAAAAAATGCAAACTTTGATATTGCATATCTCCATAACTGTTGATATTAGGCCACGGTTGCTTGGACATTTTAGACTAACATAGTCAGGAATCTACCGGCCAAGTTTCTGCTGCTAGCTCTGGTACACCCTGCATAAAATGAACTGAAAATGGAATAATCAGAAATTTTGAATAAAATATTTTTCAACGAAATATGAGAGTTTTGCTCTCTCGTCACATCGTTCGTGCGACGGCCAAGTGGCTAAAGGTACAGATACACATGCTTCTTTACTGGCATGCTAATGAGCATACCACTAATAAGCATGCCCTAACAACTGTACACACTTGCTCATTACTGGCATGATTATTAGTGGCATGTTCATAAATAAGCATGCCCAAAGCTAACAATCAAACACACATGCTTATTAGTGGCATGCTCTTGTCATAGAATAGAGACGCTCTTGTTCAAAATGGAAACTTTGCAAACTGAAATAGAAAATTCAAGTGAACCAATAAATCAAAAAAGTTCCCGAGTTTCCATCCGCACATTTTTGATTTTAGTTTGCCTATTAATAAAGTTTCGTAAACATTATTTCTCACTATATTATTTTTTACAACGGTGACCGAGTATTCCACAGACACTCGTGATTCCTATAATAAATCACGAAAAGTAATGTTTTATCATCTCCCCAACGCGCCATATTTGTTTCATCTGTCGCGGACTGAGAAGATCGCATCGATAATACTAGCCGCGAAGCCCGCGAATGACATAAGCATGCTCATAAATAAGCAAGTCTGTTCACACATGCTCCAAAGATACCCCTTCTCTATGGTGAATGACAGTGGCATGCTTATAAATCAACCGGCGGTTGATTTTTGAGCATGCCACTAGGTGGCATGCTCATTTCTGGCAATGTGCGTACACACATGCCACTAATAAGCATGCCACTGTCAAAGTCGATACTGCGCATGCTCACGTGCCACTAAATAAGCATGTGTATCACGCCTAATGAACGACTCAGTCACTGACCTTCAGATAGCAAGCTGCGTGCCGCAAACACTTGTCGGTAATATCCTTCAAAAGTAATGTCTAACGCGATCGCAACGTAATGTCAGCCGCTTCCTGTCGTGACCACCGGAAACAAATTGCATTACACAATCATCTTCTTTAAAAAACAACCCATAAAAAGCAAGTTTTTATTATACTCCCTTTCTCATTTACTAGTGGAAACAGGTTTGGCGATAAACCTACGGGTTGGGCTCGAGTCGGGCGACGCCAACGAAAGGGAGTAATAAAAAATTTAGAAAAATCCTAAATAATATTAATTTTTTTTAAAAAATAAAATTTGTTAGATCACTTTTATCGTCGTCTCGGGTCTGTCTGCAAAGTTTCAGCTCGACTGGATCACGGGAGAATGGCTAAAAATCAATCCAAAGTTTTTTCGACAGACAGGCAAGTAAGCAGACGCTACGAGTTAAAAGAAAGGGAGTAAAAAAGTAACCCATAAAAAACAAGTTTTTACTATACTCCCTTTCTTTGTAAAATATAACAATAATTAAAGACGAATTAAAACATATAACATAACACTAAACTTACAGATATTTAATATATTTCTAAAATGTCAGATGTTTTGAGATGTCAAGATTTTGATAGATTCAATTATCATCAATATCGTACCTTATGAATTTCCAGCGTCAAATGATTTAGTCAGAATCAGATTTGAGTAGTGTAGAATTCTTCAAAACTAAGCAGAAATCTAAAAGAAATAAATTATTATTTGATTTTTTCCCAAAAAAAACAATTTTGCTGTCATCTGTGAACCAATTGTTTTGTAAATTTTCGAAATTCGTAGTGATGTACCTTTTATACCGACGGAGTAATTCAAATTTAGAAAATATTCCGCGACGTTATCGGGCCGCCGCGCCGTTGCTAATCAAACTGTTCTAATGATTCCAATTTGAAAAAACCAATAAAATTTTTAAAAATCCGAAATTATTAATTTTTTTAACGAAAATTTGATAGATCTTCTTGATCGTCGCCCCGAGTCTACTTGCCAAGTTTCAGCTCGATTGGATCACGGGAAAAGGGTCAAAAATCGATCCAAAGTTTTTGTTCACGGCAAGAAAGCAGACGCCACGAGTTAATATAAATTGATGATTGCTACCCATCACTCAAAAATATAAAAATACGTGCTCTGTTGTACAATACTGATGAACCCCAGGTAATATGTCACTTGCACAACACTATCGAAGAATCGAGAAGGGCCTATAATAATCAAAGGTGATCTACAACCATCAGGAAACGTCTAGAAACGAAAAGTACGAAAATATCACAATTTTCGGGTTACACGCAGCGCCGGCCGCGGCGCAGTAGTGGTTCGTTCACAGTGTAGTTAGTTCAGTGCGAAATCGGCCGCGAAGTACGCGCAAGACGACGCCCAGTGTGACCAGTCGTGAGGGAATCGAAGCGATAAATAAAGCGAATAATCGATCGAAGTACCTAATTGGCGAAATAAATAAATCAGAGCGATTAATACGGCCTAGAAACGGTAAAACTGACAGCAAAAAGCATACACAAATCAAAGTGTACACAGCGGGCCACGGAAAGCCAGATGCTCGGCGTGAGCCTTCGAGATTAAATCAGAAATGGAAAAAAAGGACGCTGAACAAAAGTTGCCGATATTATGGACCGCATTGCGAAACTCAAATGGCATTGGGCTGGACGTATGGCTCGACAGGAGGATACTAAACGGGCAACCAGAATTCTACAGTGGAGGCTCTGGACGAAAAGTAGAAGCGTCGGAAGACCCCCAAAAATGTAACTCAAGTTATTGTCGCTATATGCTAATAACACGTTAATTCTGTGGAAACTTGTAAGATGGTCTCTATACTGTTCAATAATTATGTGTAATCTGTACTATACATGCTATACTTGCACTTCTTTTTACTTTTATCTCTTCTCCTTTTCACTAAGTAGTAAATTTGTCCTTTCCTATCCATTACTTATTCTCCTTTTACCTTTAATTCTTTGACTCTTATAGTTTGTCCGTAACTTAAAACTTTCACTTTTTTTTGTACAACTCAAGTTATTGTCGCTATATGCTAATAACACGTTAATTCTGTGGAAACTTGTAAGATGGTCTCTATACTGTTCAATAATCATGTGTATTGTACTGTTAGTTTCCCAAGAATAAATAAAATAAAAATAACAATTAAATAACCGTTAGCTTGTCACCGGTTAAAATATCATCACTAATAGAAGTGACTTTTCGCAATTCTATTGTAACTATTGTAACGCGTGGCTCGGGTTGTTGAACTTCCCTGACCGTGTCAAGAGGGCGGATGCCCAGGCCTCGTGCGATAGCGAGGAAGTTATCCGATCCGTCGCCAGGGGGCGGATCTGCCGATAATTCCCCCCCCCCCCCCCCCGCAACAGTCATCTGTAGAGGACACAAAACAAATGGCGTCAAAAACTAACCAATGAAACGCGACCTAGTATAATCAATTTCATAGAAAGAGTGTGACGCGTTTTCCTTACCTGACTGAGAACTAGGCGAAGAACTAAAAGAAGAAAATTCCAACACAGCTGATAGTAGCTAGAGTAGAGTACCCAAAATCCCATTGAGCTACTTCACGAACCATGTACATAGCAAGCAAGGTCAAAAAAGATTGAAGCTAGCATCTAAAAAAAACGAGCGAGTCTTACAGTAGTCGCGTATGATGATGTGTATAACATTTGACATCTCACAATTAAATATATCAATTGAGCACCAACAGAAATTAACATCAAAATTTAAAAAAGCTAATACCTATACATTTATTAATTAGTAAACACAAGTAAAGATAATGTTGCCGCTTCAGATAGGTACTGTATATATCTACATACGCATTTTGTTTAGAAATGTGTTTGGTCAATTATATGTTTTTATTTATTTTCACAGATGGTGGTAGTGTGCCACCATGCGTATTGTATGAAAACTTTGAATAAATATTAAAAAATAATCACATAAATTAAATAAAATTTGAGAATGTAAATCATTTAATGTAAAAAAAATTACGTATTTATTGTATAGTTTTGAAGATATAAGCCGAAATATATCAAAGTTACATCATCCACACGCTTGACACCAGCCTCGCAACATATATACAAAATCAGAAGCATTGGCTGGTAGTGTGCGTCTTCTCTGTGATGGCACTTGCTTGATTGATTTGTTTATAAACGACGAGTTTATGTCCATCGCCCGTGCTTCGCGCGCGCTCATTGGTTAAATGAAATTGCGCGCGTCTTATTTCCTGTTTCGCATTTCCATCCCTTTTCACGAAATCACTGCCACAGATTGCAGGAAAGCGAGAGGAAAGATGTTACACAGCAAAAACAATGAAAAAGGCATACCTAACCAATTCTTCAAAATCCTGCAGAGAAACGGCCTAGATGAAAGCGATATCCAGAACCGACGGAGATAGAGCTTGAGGAGACGAGCCGACCCCAACAGCCTACCCAGGCAATGAATTGGGACGGTGAAGGACGACGGACGAAGAAGACGAAAAACTAAAAAATTCCTGAGATAAATATAAAAAACCTGTCACTAGGTACTCGAGGAAATTTCTCTGGAATCTATGAACCCCTACATCTTTCTGGGAATAAGTTTTTAAAAACAATTGCAACCTCGGTTTTTCTTGTATATACATGTACAAGTGTATACGCCATTTAGGACTTTTACAACAGATAGGTTAATTAAATTAGTTTATTAAAATTAAAAAATTTAATTAAAAAATAATTAAAAAGGTACATTAACAGAATTTAAGTTTAAAGAAAAATATAATATAAAGTAAAAAAGCAAGTATATAAAAAGCAGAAGCACAAGAAAAACATAATATAATAGAAATTTAAAAAAAATAAAAGTAATAATGTAGAGTGAAAAGATATAGCACAAGCTTTGAAAGTCATATTATAATAAAAATATACATACAAATACAAATCAATTATTTAAGCCCAATTCGGCAAATACTAGTGTACACCTTTTAATATATGTTTGAATAATATACAGTTATTAGCAAAGACGTCCAGTTGCTCGTATCTCTCTGCTAGTCTAGGAAGCCTTTTTTTTTTTTGAATAGAGATGTGAACACGGAATACGTGTCACATCAATATTCTTACTATTTTCAAACTAAGCTAAACGCTTGTGCTATGAAAATAGGACTAACTTGCTAGTCTGGAGTGTGGTTCGAACCCGCGACCTTTGGATCACGAGGCCAGTGTCCTAATCACAAGACCAACAAGCTACTCTTTTTGTGCTTTTGCAGTGGGGAATTAAAGATATAGTTACTAGTTGCAGTTTCCACTGACTTCTAGTTATGCGAGACGGTTATGTGTATAAATAACTTTTAAATATGGATATTGCTGTGTTTGCTATTAATAATGATTTGGAAACATGATTTCGAAAGGGATAGAGATATATTTCAGTACAAATTCAGTACATTTTTAATTATTGATTCTCGGTAACCTCATTGAAAACAATTTTTTATGATTTTTTGGATATTGCTGAATTTGCTTTTATACCCCTCATATAATATATACAGAGTGTTTCATAGCTAGTAGCAAAAATGTTGGGGGAGTCTTCCTCATTTAATTTTGAATTTTGTTCATTCGCGTTCAATAACTTTGGCAACATGAACAAAAACATAATACACGGGTTAAAAGGTCTTCGATTAGAAAACCAGAATGAACTGAATAGACGCAATTTGTTTTAAAAGTGTAACGGTCAGCAAAAAATCAATAAAATTAATTAATTAATCACAATCCCTAATTAATTTTCAGTGTTTTCATTTATCTTCCAAAGCCACGCCACGTAGGAATATATTGAATATTAAATATTCACTAGATGAGGAAAGAATGGTAAGAAAGATATATAATGCAAGTGTTGACGGCGCCAGAAAGAGAGGGCGACCACGGAAGACGTGGCATGACCAGATTAACCAGATACTGGAAGATGGTCCTGTTAGAAGCCTCAACAACCGTCGAGCTTGCATGCGAAGATGTATGAATGTAGATAAGCGAAAGTTGTATGTCAGGACGGAAGAGTATGGCGCTCTATCCTCTCTGCCTACCCCCACCGAGAAACGGCGTGATGGTAAGTTAGTTAGTTAGTTAGTTAATAAGTCAATTAAATGACTAAAACCTCGCACATGTTTCAATACATATCTCACAGGTCCATGAATGTAGATGAAGCGAAAGTTGCATGTCAGGACAGAAGAGTATGGCGCTCTATCCTCTCTGCCTACCCCCACCGAGAAACGGCGTGATGGTAAGTTAGTTAGTTAGTTAGTTAATAAGTCAATTAAATGACTAAAACCTCGCACATGTTTCAATACATATCTCACAGGTCCATGAATGTAGATGAAGCGAAAGTTGCATGTCAGGACAGAAGAGTATAGCGCTCTATCCTCTCTGCCTACCCCCACGGGGAAACGGCGTGACGATAAGTTAGTTAGTTTCTTCTTCTTCTTCATCAGCCTTCGTTTTTCCACTGCTGGATATAGGCCTCTTCCTTATTTTTCCATTCTTCCCTGTTGTTGGCTAATTGTAGCCATTTCTTTCCCCCCACAGCGACAATATCATCGGCCCATCTCTTTTGAGGTCTTCCGATGCCTCTTTTATTTTCCCAAGGTCTCCATTTTAGAACTCTGGGAGGCCATCTTGTAGTTAGTTAGTACAAGTCAAATAAAATGACTAAAACCTCGCACGTATTTCATACATATCTCACAGATCCTCTTACATGTAACTTCTGATGTCACAGTATATACGAGTCATATAATATTTAGCCATTTTCTCAACTAGGTAAGGTGTGTTATTTGATAAATTTTTAATTAAACAAGTCGCCCATTCTCTCGTTCACCGATTCTCTGCAATGAACTTTGTGGTCGGGTCTGGCGTCCACACTCTAAATTATTTTGCCCTAGTTCTTGTCCTAAATTGCAACGTTGATGGCTACAATTCCATTCCACTATCCGCTCTGCGGTACTGGACACACTGAACAGTACATTATATTAATAAAAACCTTGAATCATTCATTCGGCTAGACCAGAACCTTAAATCCAGCGGCAGAAGTAAAAAAATAGCGGTTGTGTGTATTTTTGTACACGCGTTAAAAGTTATACTTTCTTGACACGTGTGTATTAAAACAATATCAAAGTAAAAACGGTACAAATAAAAATATACACTACGATTGATGGTCTCCATTATTAACCGGTTGGATGCCGGTCGTACGTAACGCGGAATGAACCTTGTCTGCCGCGCAATTTCGCGCACGATTACTGTCTTTTAGACACTTTTTTGTGATGGTTATATTCATGTAAAAATCAACAATAATCGCTGAGAAGTTGCAGTTTCTGGTTTCTCAATATACAGATAAATTGTACAATAATTACTTGTAAATTAATTATGAAAATAAGCAACGAAATTAATTGTCAGAAATGTACGCACATGTTTATCGAATAAAACCATGGAAGCAATAACACTAAAGATATTGTATTTCAATATTTTGGTTTTAAATATATCAAAGAATATAAAAATACTTAACATAACACTATATTATTAAAAAAAAAAAACACTTTTTTAACAGATAAATAACACAATTAATGCGCGGTTGGAAGACGACGTTTGGAATGATTTTTGTCCAGTTTGCGCGGCAAATGAGGTTACTTGACGAATAGAATTCGTTCATTCATTCAAAAACTTGAGATACAACCAATAATAAGCTTTAAAAACCCATAAATGCAGGTAAAATAGGCCGAATTCGCATATATGTCTAGAGAGCGCAGATCTGCGCTCGGCACATAGAGGGTACAAAAGTTGTCGCGCGGATTTACGCTCCGGCATACGACCAGTTAAAAAGATGATGCCAAGAATCGCATGATAATTTCAAGGTTTTACCAGCAGACATTTCCAAACTAATCACATTCTGTCAAACGCAGCTGAATGCAGTCAAACATCGACAATAACATGAGGGGCATGCCAAAAAGGGGCCTGTCGTACAGAACTCTGCACAAGAGGCCCCTTTTTGGCATTACGATTACACAGATAAAATCTTAATTCAATAAACAGTTATAATTTTCAATCCCTCAATTCCATAACCAATCATACGACAGCTTTTTAATTGAGCATCTTTATGATTGGTAGTCGATTCAAGATGGTCGACAGTAAAATTTTTACCCTAAATGCGGCAAAAGAATTATAACTTCAAAAAGAGATTTTCTTGCAGATACCCCACCATCATTTAGAAAGTCACTCCTACATAACATACATTTTTTTTGACATAAACTGAACCCCTAAAATACGCGTCATCTGTCAACGAAATTGTTTTTATTACATTTTTCGATATTGTAGTGTTGTATATTAACAATATAATGGCTTACCCTCTCCACAACCCAATAGTAGATATTTACCGAATATTCGTATTCGCCGAATATCATCACGAATATTAAAAACAAATTATTTATAACTGAACGCAATGCAAATTACGGTTTGGCTGTGCACCGTGTATCCGAACACACCTACGCACTCTATTATCGGGAATTACCCTGACATTTTTTTATATTTTTTTTTATTTATTTATTTAAAAATTCTTGTTTACAAATAAGATACTTAATACTAATTTAACAATAAAACATAAGATAAAACATAAGATAATTTACACATTTTTTTGTTTTGTTTAATTTGTGGATTATGCCACTCTACTAGGCTAGGCCTGTCCCAGAGTGGCGTTATAGCACACAATTATAATATTTTTTCGAGTTCGTCAGTAGTATTTATTTTCATAAGGTAGTTATTATGTATCTATAGAGTATCAAGTGGAATGTTAGTGAAAGTTGAGTTAGTCATAAGTCCAAGTGTAAATATGTGTAGAATAATTGTTTAATGTAAAAAGGGTTAAAGTTTTGTTTAAGATTATTTTTTTATTTTCCTTAATTAATTAATTAATTTATATAGGTATATATTTTTATTTAAAGACATTATTACGCAATTACAGTAAGTAAATTTTCAGTTGCTGTTCTACCTTTGGAGGTAAGCCAGTTGTTTGCTAAAGCTTTTATTTTATTAATTGAGTATATTCTGATTTCCGGGAAGTCTGTTTTAAATATGTTAAATATTTTAGGCCCTATTGAATCAATGGAATCAATGGATTTGTTGAGTTCTCAGGTTGTCAATTGTTATTTGTTTCACAGCATAACATGAGTGTTTTCATCTAGTTTTGTTGTGTAATTAGTATGGTTAGACGCTCATTTCATGTAGTTTTTGTTTTGTAATTCGTATTGTTCGTTCCATTTTATTTCCCTTGTGTGTAAAACTGTCCACTCTTATAAAATAATTTAAAATTAAACCTAATGACACGACAAAAAACTGGCCCAGAAATATTTTTCATTAAAGCCGTCTACTGTCGCCCCAGAAAGATTATTTTCGACCGCTGGGAATGTACAAACGGATAAAAGAAATCGCCCAGCGCCTGAGAAGTTACAAATGTTACGCTTTTTGAACAAAAATTTTCCGGTGGTAAATTTTAATTATTAAATCTCTCGCAATGTTTCAGCTCGATTGGATCACGGGAAAAGGGTTAAAAATCGATCCAAAGTTTTTTAGGCACACAAGACGATTCGTGTGACTTTGTCTATTTAATAATTAATTAATCTTCTTCTTCTCCTGGCGCTGTGTCAGGTCTCCCAACGTTGACTGTCACTCGAGAGTAGGTACATCTCCTTAATAATAATAATAATAATTGGATAATTTGTATAGCGCCGTTTTCGCGAAATACTCACCTCAAGGGCGCTTTACATAGAGAAATTATTATCTTACAAGACAACTTACTGCTAGAAAAGAAAAAAAATTATTTACTATTACTTATTCACTAGGTGGCATACAAGAAGTGGAATTAAAATTGAGTACTATAATAGTTTGTGAGTCCCTGAAAGAATTATGTGTTTTCGCGGAGTGCACAATATGAGTGGAAAACATTAGCTAGCGTTGTTGTGGTTAGATTTTATAGGTTTTTATAGGATTGTCTAAATAAATGCGTCTTAAGTTGTTTTTTGAACAGTGGTAAGCTGTCAGTTTGTCTCAGTTTGTTAGGTAGTTTGTTCCATAACTTTGGTCCAGCCACCGCGAAAGCACGATCACCGAAATTAGTTTTGTGGACGCGATTTACTTCAGCTAACCTATTTGTATTAGATGTTGATGCTGAGCGAAGTGTTAGTTGTCTATTATTTGCGGAGAATGGAATGCAGAAGTCGGTTATGTATTGAGGGGCCATGTTGTGAATAGCCTTAAATATTGTAAGGCAAAGCTTATATTCAATCCTCTCTGGACATCTAAGCCAGTGAAGGTTTTGAAGATGGTTTGAGATAGATTTAAGGTTGGTATTACGGTCGTTAGACATTTTTGACTCTTGTTTAAATGGTTACGGATATTTTATACGAACCGTATGTTTCTCCAAGAAACGATTCTCGACGTTGAGTTCAGAAGGATGACCTTTACCTGCGGAGACAGAGGGCGGACTGATTAATGCTTCCGGGGGCGTAAATTATACGCACTATGTTGTGGAGTGTTCACTTCTTCTACGATAGAAGTCGCCAGTGTGCAATATGTAGGTACTGGTTTCTGCGACGTCTCTCAAAGGTTGAATCAAAGTCGCGAGAACAGGGCGCCAAACACTCGATAGTTTGTGACTGTAATCTCTATTGAAATTGGGATATTTGTATATTCAATAGACTCCCTCACTAATCTGGGTATAAGGAGCGGTTCTGTTGATAAGATTTTCTTGTCTGTCTTGTCAAATCCGAAGTGGCAGAGATTCCCTTTGGATGCATGTTCGCGGATTGCCGATATATTGGAGTTGTTCTTTTTAATTGCCCCAATACGTTCCTTCGATCGTGTAGCGATTTGCGTTTGGTTTGTCCTGTGTAGAACGCACCACAATCGCATGGCGCTCTGTATACACCTGGAGATTCGAACGGTGTGCTATCTTTCACACTACCATTTAATCACTAATTAATAAGTCGCTAATCGATTTCAAGTGTTTGTATTTGCCTCCCAAAGTCATGTATACCATCATGAACAATATTTATGGGCATGTCATGTCCGTGTTTGTGCTAAACTAAATAAAAATAATAATAAAATAAAATCATCAGGTTAATCAGGTGGTCCTTTAAGCAACCTCAGCAGTCCTCTATTAACTTACTCCCGTAAGGAAACGCGGTTAGTTGGTTAGGTTTGTCCATCTGACAGATGGAGCTGGTGGTGGGTAAGCATGCTGGTGTATCGATCGGTGATGTCCGTTGCCGCAGTGACTGTCGCAGAACAAGTACTTTGTCAGCGCGGATAATTGCCATGACAAGAATTCAATGAAAATTCACGTGCAATGCCACTTCTGTTTTCATTCACGTCAAGCGAGGCTCGACCATTTTCCCATTCTACGATAAATTTATTAATAACATCATAAATAGGACAGTACTAGCAATAACCCGTCAAAAATGACGTATTATATATTTCGGCAGCCAGTTAAGGCTATGAAAACAGCGCTATCTAGGATAACACTGATAACGCCAGTGATGGACATTAATAGAATTAAATAGAATTGAGCCATCTTGTAGCATGAGTGACGGACATTGTTATGTAGAGAATTATACAGGAGTATTTGTAAAACATTAATAACCTCGCAGGACTACATTCCTGCCTAGATTATGAGTCGAAAATGTTCAAGCTATTATGACCTAATATCGATAGTTATGGAGATATGCGACATCAAAGTTTGCATTTTTTTTCAACATTTCTGACTTATTTTTTGTAAAACGTTGGACTATTATTACAGTAACTCATAACAATTACGAAAAATTCATTCGTTTCAATACAAGTTAAATAAAATGATAAAAACCCTGAAAAAATTCCAATTGGAATGTTTTCCAATTGGAATTCGAAGGTTTTTATTTTTTTATTTAACTTGTATTTAAGGGAATGAATTTTTCATATTCGATATAAGTTACTATAATGATAGTCCATCGTTTTAAAAAAAAAAAGTCAGAAATAATAGTCATAATAGCTTGAACATTTTCGACTCATAATCAAGGCGAATAACCTCGCAGGATTATATTCCTATATAATCCTGCGAGGTTATTGATGTTTTACAAATAACCCTGTATACATTTTTTTACTTCGTTTTATACACCTCATCATCGTTTGGGCCAAAGCGTTTTCGCTATATTAGTATATCTCAGTATGATTGAAATTGATCGTTGATTTGTTCTCCATAAATAATGATGGATATACGCAGATATTTTATATCGTATTTTTTATGAAACCTCGTAAAATAATGTTACCTATTTCAGAATTTTCATGTCGTATAATAATAATCTAAGCAGAATGCACTCCAACTTACTACGTTCTAGGTAAGTGGGGCGTACTGCGGAGGTATTTAGGTTCGGATTTCTTTGGTTTCTTAGATTAGATTAGATTCGAAGGCTTCCGGGCTGTCTCGCCTCTTCAATTCACAAATAATCCTATTACCGACATCTATATACGAGTGATTTTAACCTTTATCCGAGTTTACATCCATAGCAGCTAGATAAAATTAATTTCGCCGCCCAAAAGAAAGGTTGGAATGAATTATTATTATTTATATTATTTTTATTTTAATTCGATTACCTACCGATGTGTTATTTAACTAGAACACTACTTAAATGCGTTGTCTTGATTAAATAGCTGAAATCAGGAAATCTGGATATTATTTGTATTAAATTTGTAAGAATAATTTAAATAATTTGATTAATTAATTATAAAAAGTTATTAAATTTTTAAAAGCGATTGAAAAGTCTCTTTTTACAATTAAAATTTTATAACCTTAATTGTAAGAAAACTATTTTACCGATTTAAAAACATGTATTTTTTTAACTAAATCAGTTAATAGTTCTTAAACATCTTTGTTTTTGTCTAAATACATTGTTTTAAATACATACGTTTTAAGAAAATGTATGTATTTAAAATATATTAAACCTTATCTTTTATCTTGATTTTCTTTGATTGAATTGATTGATTGATTGATTGAGATTGAAATCTTTTAATCTCATAGGTACCTTTTCATACAAAATGCTAGAGAAATTGGGAGAAAAGGCGTTCAACCAGACGATCGCCTTAACAAAATAATCTAAAATAATAATTAATTTGTTTTAACTTATTAAATTGCGTAATAATAGTTTGTTACATCTGGAATTTCGATTTCCTTTCTGACTTTAGCTGTCAGAGTATCAAGGATGTGAATTTTTTGAAATGCATACTTACATATATATTTGAAATGCAAATACAAAATACCTACCTATTTTTATTTTGTATTTGAAATGTCTTTTTTCAAAACGCATTTTACATTTTATTTAAAATACTTTTAATATTTTAAAATATTTTGTACTAGAAAAATGCAAAATGCTTATATTAAATTTTATATTTCACGCTTATTACTTTTTACACTTTTTTATGAACGCATCCATCGTAATTATTGCCAACAAGACCAACTCTTTTCTATAGCTAGCGATAATGCCAACATTATAATAGATCTGGAAACACCACAATATTTAAAAGGTTTATTTATTTATTAAGGAAACTTAACAGTTTTGTAAACATTATAATGTAAAATCATAGTGTTCATTTCATAGACCAATTAAAAAGATTTACAGATATTAAGAATAAAGTTAGATAATATATTTTTAAGTTAATTATTTTAAATTAATTAGTCAACAGTAGTAAGCAACCAACAATATGAAGACTATTTGGAATCACCATGATGACGAAAATAGATTAAATTCCTTGAACGATATCCTACTGTGAAAAAACTTTTCCTTAAATAATATACAGGGTTATTTCTAAAACATTAATAACCTCGCAGGACTATACTCCTGCCTTGATTATGAGTCGAAAATGTTCAAGCTATTATGACCTAATATCAATAGTTAAGGAATAAAAATAAAAACCTTCGAATTTCAATTGGGAAACATTCCAATTGGATTTTTTTCAGGGTTTTAATCATTTTATTTAACATGCATAGAAACGAATAATTTTTTCGTAATTGATATAAGTTACTGTAATGATAGTCCAACGTTATACAAAAAATAAGTCAGAAATATTGAAAAAAAAAATGCAAACTTTGATGTCGCATATCTCCACAACTAATGATATTAGGTCATGATGGTTAGGTTATTAATGTTTTACAAATAACCCTGTATAATAACCGAGTTCTGCTCTTATTGAATGACTATTATCATTTGGTGGAATGATAATGAGACCACATAGACGGAAAGAGGAACTGTTTGAACAAATATTAGGGTTAAAATCAGCGAAATTAATGACTTGCAAAAATCTTAACTAACTAAAGGTATTTTATATGAATCGAGGTATTTTGAAAATGCGTATTTTGCATTTTTTATTTAAATAGTTTACTTTAAAACTTCTGTGTATAGTTTTCTGGGATATTCTGCCGTGTGTGTGTGACCTCTCTGGCCAACGTTTCGGATCCCATTGCAGGGTCCATCATCAGGGCTGATGTTTGACCCTGCAATGGGATCAATTTGCCCTGATGATGGACCCTGCAATGGGATCCGAAACGTTGGCCAGAGAGGTCACACACACACGGCAGAATATCCCAGAAAACTATACACAGAAGATTCTGAACGGCCGTGAAAACCTAAGGACATTTTTACTTTAAAACTATTTTGTATTTGCATTTAAAATAGAAAAGTATTTGTACTTTTTGCATTTAGAATTTAAATACTTTTAATAGGCTGTTTTGCACATCTGCCGTCTTTAATCATAATTATTAATGGTGAGCTGTAAACAGAGGGGCCCCTGTGTGATCAACTCCGCTTAATTTTGTCATATTTAATTGATTAAGGCGTCTGATACACATGCTTCTTTAGTGGCACGTGAGCATGCGCAGTATCGACTTTGACAGTGGCATGCTTATTAGTGGCATGTGTGTACGCACATTGCTAGAAATGAGCATGCCACCTAGTGGCATGCTCAAAAATCAACCGCCGGTTGATTTATAAGCATGCCACTGTCATTCACCATAGAGAAGGGGTATCTTTGGAGCATGTGTGAACAGACTTGCTTATTTATGAGCATGCTTATGTCATTCGCGGGCTTCGCGACTAGTATTATCGATGCGATCTTCTCAGTCCGCGACAGATGAAACAAATATGCCGCGTTGGGGAGATGATAAAACATTGCTTTTCGTAACTTATTATAGGAATCACGAATGTCTGTGGAATACTCGGTCACCGTTGTGTAAAAATAATAAAGTGAGAAATAATGTTTACGAAACTTTATTAATAGGCATGAATGATTCAAATCTTACAATAAAAATTATATAAACTATAATCAAAAATGTGCGGATGGAAACTCGGGAACTTTTTAGATTTATTGGTTGACTTGAATTTTCTATTTCAGTTTGCAAAGTTTCCATTTTGAACAAGAGCGTCTCTATTCTATGACAAGAGCATGCCACTAATAAGCATGTGTGTTTGATTGTTAGCTTTGGGCATGCTTATTTATGAGCATGCCACTAATAAGCATGCCAGTAATGAGCAAGTGTGTACAGTTGTTAGGGCATGCTTATTAGTGGCATGCTCATTAGCATGCCAGTAAAGAAGCATGTGTATCTGTACCTTAAATGTATTTTCACGAAAGTACTTTATTTTGCTCGTGCCTTGTCTCAATTTATTTCTCACTGTAGGCCAAGCTTAATACTGAAATATCTGAATTACGAAGACAGATCAAATTGATTTTAATATGTTTAGTTTTAAAGCTTTTTAATATACCTATTCATTCCCAACATAACATACCTCTATAATTTATTTCAACTAATTTGGTTAAAATAATTTGTATGCTGAAACTGCAACGAGGCTCGAACCCTCGACGTCACTAGAGCCCTGGGTGAATGTCTTAACTACTATAGTACCAAACACGTTCGATAGGGTGTGTCACTGAAGCCCGGTTGTTTCAAGTTCGATCAAAGTATGCGGTCGATCAAAGCGTAGATTTTTACGAAAACGGATCGTCTGATTGGTGGAGAACGTAAAAATCTAAGCTTGAAAAGAACGCTTACTTTAATCCAACTGGAAACAACCGGCCCTAAGGCCCGGTTGTTTCAAATTCGATCAAAGTAAGCGTAGAGTTTAAACTGAAATTTTACGTTCTCCACCAATCAGACGATCCGTTTTCGTAAAAATCTATGCTTTTATCGACCGCTTACTTTGATCGAACTTGAAACAACCGGCCCTAAGTATGGCGAAAAAAGGTATTTAATTTTTTCATGTAAACTTATCAAAAGTTGCATTGCGTTTATGGCAATTCAAAACAAATTGCGATTTCAGTATACCTGCTCACTCAAACGAGCCAAATATTCTGAAAATATTGGTTATAAAATAGTGATTTTTCAGAGATGATAAAGTGTTATTTTATTTTATTTTAGTTTAATCAGATTACTTACTAAAATGAAAATTTGTTGAAAATTTTAGTTTCATTACTAAAAAAACATGAAAAGGTATTCATTAAACGCTAACGAACCGTCAAAATGAACTTAAATATGGTGTAATTCTAATTAAGGCAATGTTAATATTAGAACACTTAATATAAATGCGTTAAATTACGAATTATATGTGTAAATATAACAAATATATATTTTTGATATCGCTTTATTTGAAACGAGCCTAAAGTACCAGTATTAATGAAAACTGTAACATGAGAAACACGCCAAAAGACTACAGATGTCTCTAGTATAGTCCATTCAAATAAACGAAAGCTCTCAGATTTGAACATAGGTAGGTGGGTATACAGAAATTGGTTATGTGTGGATGTTCTTAGACGGAATTGGTGAACGTTGCATTTTGTAGTGATCACTTAAACCAGCTCAAACGGATTGTAAGCCCTGGAACATCGTATAAAAAGACTTCCACACACGTTTCTCATATTCGTATATTCGTATCTGTTTGACTTGTATAATTTATCTTAATTTATATTTAAGTCTTTATTCATAATTATTTTTATGCATAAATGTTATTAATCTTTTTCATTTCATTGCCGATAAATCGGCGTTCATTGGACAAAAATGGAGATTTGATTCTTGATACATACACATAATACAAATACATTTGGATAATGTGCCTCTCGGCTACTACCTACCTCGCTAGATACATTTTATCGCCTTAGATCGACATCTAATATTCACTTTGAAATAATGTATATACAGTAAAAATCAAGAGCAAAAAATATAATATTATTATGCGAGATGTGGAAAAATGGTAATAAATGGAAATTATAGTTTTACATTTCTTGTCACAACAGCGTCTTTCATATGGAAGAATAACACAAGAAGAGGAAAGCTGAAATAAAGGTAAAAGAAAAAATAAGAATAAATTGGAATGTAAAAAAGAAACACGAAAGAACGTAATTTGGTAAAAAGATAAATAAAATCACAAAAAAGCGACAAGCAGGACTATAAAATCTATAAAATATGATACAGTAAAATAATATAAAAATGTGTGAAAACAAAAATAAAATAACGGTAAAGAAAACAATCTAGAATACAAATTCGTAACAGATAAGAGTAACAAGCAAAGTGAAATAATTAAAATATGTGGGAATGAAGTGACTATGTCCGTTTTACAGCTTATAATCCAAAGCAAGTTACATATGTGTGGTACACAATATATGGCAATAGCACAACAAAGCAACGAAGGAATGCTATAGAAACTTCAAATAGTACAAAACAGAGCGATGCGCATAATATCGAAGTGTAATAGGAGAACCAAAATAAAAGAAATGTTGAACGCCCTATTACTAGAATCAGTAGATCAACGAATAAAGGATAATATATTGGTGCAAATATTTAAAATTAAACACGGAATAGTACCCAAATACTTTGATGATAGGATGAAGCTGAAGAGCGACTTTCATTCTTACAATACAAGAGAAAGCAACAACATAAGACCACCAAAGAAAAAGAAAAACACCTCACAAAATTGTATTATGTACAAAGGTCTAAAAATCTGCGATAGCCTGCCAAAGAAAATTCAAACACCGTGAAAATAAGGAGGTTTAAACAGGAGAGAAAAATTTTAATTGTAAAATCTTTTAAATGACTAGATTGAATGCAGTATGTTTAAGTGAAATCATGTAGTAGCTCACACAACATTATGTTTGGAACTAAATAATTAAGATAAATAAATAAATTGTGTCTTGACTTATACAACTTTTTATGATATAGGTAATAAAGACGAATAGAAATTCAATCCAACTTCAAATTTTTAAGATAAAACATCTTCATATAATGTTTCAGGAGCAAAGCGAAATATTATAATAAGAATATCTCGTGTTCTTGAAATTAGGTCTTGGATTTTTTAAAATTGGTTATCCATATAATTTTATATATTATTATCAATTTATTACCTATAATTTTGGTGCAATAAAATATAAGCTGTTGTATGTATGTACTCTATGTGATTTTCTATTTTCGTTTCGATTTCATTGAACTCGTCCGAGGAAATCTACTTTCAAGGCCTGGGGGAGTCGCTGATGAAAGTAGTGAAGAGCACACCTTTATGGAGAGAACATTGATTTTTTGAAATTGACCATCTGTGCGTATATTTGTACAAAATGAATGAAATAACAATAAATAAATAAAACGAGTGAATGTTGAAAGAGTACACTATTAAAAGTCTTGAAAATTTATCGTGAAATGGAACTGTTTATCAAATATTCAAGGACCGCTTTGCGCTGTGACAATGAATAGTTAAGTGTCACCTGTTTGTTTGCTTTCGCCCCGTTCATAATTAATTTAGTACTTACCTTTGAGGTGAACCTTAACTAGGCGTTGATAAAGAGGCGTTACTAAAATAAATTGATTAATTTTCCATTTTAACAAACATTGTATAAGTCGTTTTAGTTGCTTTAATTAAATTATAATAATAATATTTTTTCCGAATATTTTTGCCATTTTTCGAAACATGGTACCTAAATTTTTGAAAAATAAATTTTAATCATTGTGACACTTTCAATTGGGTAATTTTAAAATTGGAATGGAACCGTTAATTCTCACTGAAACTATGCTAAAGCGACTTTAAGTGTGATGTGGATCTACATACGAAGCTGGGTTAATAAGGTCACAAATGCCAATGGTGACCTAAAGCAAACGGCGTTCCTACTCATGTTAATACGACATGGCGCCCAACGTGGGGCCATGTAGTTCTATGTTGATTCGGATGTCGTTGTGACATCTAGAAAAATTAGCCGACCCTTTATCTCATAATTTAAGGCAATTGTTGGTAAAGAATCAAAGACAAAGTTAGAGTTTGCAGTCCAATTACTTGGAACTGTTGCAAATAAAATAATGATCGCCAAAATGATCGCAAACGTTTTAACGTTTGACAAGTACTAGAATGAGGTTAAGATTCTACTTTACTTTCATCAGAACTAACCTACAGTAACCGAGAGGTACAATGAAACATGCATAGATATCAGATGTTGGAATTAATTATCAGTTTACAATATATCAAAACATACAAGCCTTTATTATATACGTTTCCGATTTTAATCCAATTAAATACCCATAAGAGAGCAATGAAATGCTACCTCATACCCATACTGCCCTACTTAGTCGAGGTATGGAGTTAAAATAAGCCATTATTAAAAAGCTGGGAGCATTGTACAATTACGACACCCGATAAAAATTTTCAGAGTTGATCGCATTACCAGTGAAAAGGTATTATTAAGTCGCATAATGAGTCAAAAGTGCTAAGAACAGCTGCATTCTGCGGACACATTTTTCACAATGAGAAAAGATCCGGTGATTATAACTGATTGGCTCTGACTTAAATGTATGAGTAGGTCAACCATTCAGAGGCTGAAGTAAAGAACGAAGCCTCAAGCACGCCCGTTCATTTATTTCGTCCTTGGCCTTTCGATTGATTCGAAGCATTTAATCTTGTAAGTGTAATACACTTGTAATCTCAATTCGTCTACAATAAATTCAGTACAAATATACTTAGTATTATTCCTTGTTAGCTTGTACCTTGTGCCTATCATACATGTTTGTCACACATTATGCGACACAAACTCAAGTAGAAGTAACAAAGTTTATTTTATCCACCCAATTTAATGATTATCATGAACTACAATCTATTCTCTACAATTTGTGATGCCAAATCCACCAATAACATTTAGTTTTATATCTCTACTGATGATTTTGACAAATTTGAGTTACTGTGTTGTGTTAGAAGTAGGCCGAACACATATAAAAAATACCGTACATTAGGTCATTATAACATTAGTATCAGGATCAGGAAGATGATCAGGAATGCTCAAAGAAAAAACAAACAACGAAACATTGACGAGACAGTTTTTTTGACAAAGTCGCTACTCAGATACCAATCATTTTTTCAAATAATGTAATGCAATGGACTGAATGAAAAAGTAAATTCATCAAAATATTGTGAAAAGTTTAAAATTTTAGGTAGTGATTTATGTAGCACAGACCTTTACTGGTATTAGCGACTTAGGAGTCTATTTGTCCGGAAACAATCTCATCTATGTTTCATTCAAAGCCAAAGGTGAAATAAAACACAAAAAATAACAGAACACAGGTGGTTTATTAATAAAAACAAAAGCAGCACACACAAAAAACAAATACAAATAATTATAAACAATAAAACAAAGAACACAGGTATTAAGGGGTGAGGGGGGAATAATTAACTAGGGTTGCATTGTGTTTATTCGTAAACAAGTTTCGTTATTTTAATTGAAGTTTTTATTATTTATTTAGAAAAAAAGGATTCCTTTCATTATACCCTAGTAACACGAAGGTAATAATAAAATTTTATATTTAAAATTGAAAGAAAACAAAGTTGTATTTTAGTAGCACTAATATTGTTTAAAATAACTGTTAATTCCAAAATAAATAAAATCAGAAATAAGTTCA